>JASAMY010002891.1:0-123440 GCA_030248085.1 Paralinhomoeus sp. GSCO2_6 | reverse complement strand
CATCGAAATCCTATTTATTGGTTCAATCAAGAATCCAACTCGGAACCGTGCGCGAGAGAAGCCCTATTCTCCACCGCTGCTGCGCCGACATCGTTTCGTTGGCTTTCTTTCCCAGGGCAGAACCGCATTTGTCACGCGGTGGAGCGCGACGCTGGGCGCTGCGTCGCCTGGTTTCTGAAGGCGCGACGGCTGCGTGAACACGCGGCGGACGGCGGCGTGCCGACGACGTTCGGCTTCTTCGAGCTGCTCTTCTCCGCCGACCTGGCCGGACGCACACCGCTCCACTACGCCGCAGTGGCGCAGTCGCCGCATTGTCTCAAGGCAAACTACTCGCCAGTCTTCCATGCACATCCCATCATCATCGTGCGATTCGTTGATACTGGCGGCGATAGATCGATTCGCCCATCGAGATTCGTTCGTCGACTTCTACGCGTTCGACTTGCGCGACGGTCGCGGTCGGACGCCGCTCCACTGGGCCGCGGAGGCTGAAACGCTCCGCCCAACTGCAACTGCTGCTCAAACAGCCCAAGTCGTCCGGAAAGGCATTTGTCAGTGGCAACTTGGATCGCCTTCTCCTGTCTACAGGTTGAAACTGCTTCGCGACCACGCGGATGTGGACGGTCACACTACGGTCATGCTCGCCGTCGCCGCCGTCTCTAACGGTTCGTTCGGCGTCGGCAGATGGAGAAACTGACTCGGTGTGCTGCACTGTCGTTGCAGGTGTGAATGCCTGCGTCTGTTGGTCGACGACTTGGGCGTGTCGACACTGGCGACTGTCGACTCTGACGGCGCTCGTCTTCTGCACCTCGCCGCGAGTCACAACCGCCCCGCGGTCCTGTCGGCGCTGCTGCACGGTGCGACATGGCCCAGTTCGTGTGAACCGGTTTCGAGAGGAGTTTGTCGTGCCAGGTTCGGCGTCTCCGTCGACCAGGTGGACGCCGCCGGACGGACGGCGCTCCACTACGCCGCCGGTTACGGTCGGTTCCGTCAGTCGATAACCGACATCTGTCTAACGGAAATCGCTTGGTGGTGGTGCGCTTAGGCCACTCGGAAATCGCTGCCGCCTTGCTGGCGGACGGCGCGCTTGCCGACGTCTGCGACAAGCCGAGCGGCGCCACGCCTCTCCACGTCGCCGCCGCCAACGACCGCACGGCCGTGGCCGTGCTCCTCTTGAAGCAGAGCCTCGTGCGCTGCTGCAGCGGAACGCGCCGAAATAGCGCCATTGGCGAGAGCCGCTTTCCAGACGCGTTCGCCGCCCAGAGACAACGCGGGTCGCGACCCCCTGATGTGGGCCGTCATCGCGAGCTGCCTGCGAATGGCGACGCTTTTGCTGGAGACAGGGCACCGTCTCGCTCGACGCCAGGGGACCTTTTTGGCGACGGCGCCAGATGCACCACGGTGTGTCGTCGCGTCCCCCTGGCGTGTAGTGGGAGGCGTTGAGAGATCGAAACGTTCTGGCGTGTCGGCGAGGCGATGTCGACATGTTGCGCCTCATGCTCAACTATGACTGCCCAATTGAGGCGAGTTCTTTTTTCTTCTTTTTTCGATAGGAATGCGACATCGCATCGCAGGAAGGAGACGGCGAAGGCAAGACCCCGCTCCTGCTCTATGTGATGCACGGCTACACGGAGATGGTTCGACCTGTTGCTTGAGGGAGTAGTCCGCGCCTCAAATGCTCCGCCACCGCGACAAGACTGGTCAGTGGGTGAACGACTGCTCTTCGTCCCGACCTCTGTCGTGGCTCAGCCGAAGGAGTGTTGCACTGGGCCGCCCTGCGGGGCCATGCGGGGCTGATGCGTCGGCTGGCGATGGCGCTGCACCCTCTGGGCGGTGGCGGCGTCGGTCTGCCCGACGTCGACGGTCGCACGGCGCTCCACTGCGCCGCGCACGCCGGCTCCGTCGACTGCGTCAGCCTACTGCTCGGTGTCCGCTTGCCTCTTTCGGCAGTCTGTGCGCACTCGCCGAATTAGTGGCTTGCAGCTGGGCACGGACTCGTCTGCGCTGGACGACGCGGGCGAGACGCCGTTGCGCCTGGCAGTGGGCGCTGGGCAGCGCAACGTGGTGGCGCTGCTGCTGGAGCGAGGCGGCTGCGCGGTGAACGCCATCTCGCGGGCAGCCCCGCCCACGCGGCTCCGACCTCGAGCACGCTCCCACCGCTCCTCCGCCAGTCGTCCAGCTCCCGACGACCTCGAGGTGTTCCGCTGCCGCACCGCCATGAACCTCGCCTTGGAACAGGTGTCTGCTGGTCGGATGGGTGGCCCACTCCCCGTCGGGCCACTGGTATGCGTGGCGTGAACAGGGCGAGGTGCTGTTGGTCGAGTACCTGTCTTCTCGGGACGGCATGACCTATCACGAGGTGTGCGAGCTGGCAGCCAGCGTCATACAGAGCTCTTACCGCCGCTACCGGCGTCGACGCGGCAGCCAGCAGCAGCAGCAGCAGCTACACGCGACCTACACCATCAGCAAGCGCGCGAGCACAGTGCCGTCGACACGAGATTTCAGCGCCATTTGCTGCCGCGTTGAGGATTGGCCATTTGCATTCCTGAACTGTTACAACGTCTCACTAATCTTATACAGTGCTCGGTAATCGATACATGGCGACTAGTTTTAAGGCTGCGCAGCGCAGCGCATGTTGTTTTTCCTTTGCTTCAACTGTTCTACCTGTGTACTTACGACTAGGATTCCCGTGCGCTGTCTACGTAACTGTTTGGTCGCTCCAATATGTTGTGTACGGTGTGCAGTGGTTACACAATGGCGCCACACTTCGATGGTGTAAATATAATTGTGGCAGTACTGATCGCGTGAATTTCTGATGGCTGAGCATCAGAAATTCATGACAATTGACACAGGTATGCGAGTTGCTTTTCTACTGTAGCCTAAGCCTTTGCTTGCAGGTACTTGCTCTTTACTTTGTTTTTTTTTTGAGGAGGAGGATAGAGCGGATGATGAGATGTTGAGGCTCACACATCTGCTTATGCGACCGTGCGATGCTACATTTGGGCCATGGCTAATTTTTTGTAATGCGAACAATATAAGTTGCGAAATTCAACTACAGTATTCAGAACCGAGCGAGAAGTTGTAGTTCTCGTACTTTTTGTTTACCTACCGACTTGTGTGAACTTTTGGTGACACTTGCGGCCTACTGCCCTCAGCCTAGTAGTGCGGCGGTCTCTGAGGGGGAGGTGCGGTCGTGCTGCGACCAGTAGTGGGCGACGTCCTCGACAGGCCGTCCTTTGGTCTCTGGCAAAAATGCGACTGCGAACGCGAGCGCCGCGGCGCAGATGAGCGTCAGCGGCGCCACGGCCCACGCGCCGGCCTCGAGCTTGAGCGGCGGGTAGAGGAGCGTGACGAGCACCGTCATGAGGTTGTGACCTGCCTGCGCGAACGAGGCTGTCGTCGCTCGACTCGTCTGCGGCGCCAGCTCCGCCGGTAGGAAGACGCTCGCCGAGATGGGACCGATGCCGAACGCTGCACCGTGCCGGCGTCTGCTCAGCAGAGCTCGAAAATGAGTACACCGACTCGTCGCACCCACCGATATTGATGACCAAGTTCGCGATCAGGCCCATTGCGACTTGGAAATTGCCGGCTGCGGAAAGGCTCTCGGTGATGAACAGCAGAATCGTACCCACGAGTATCAGTCCGTACGCGAAGATGTACACTTTGCGTCTTCCATACCTGAAGACGGAGAAAACAGAACAGCATGGTTAAGCGCAGCGTATGGCCTAGTGGTAGAGAATCGACGTCTTGCGCGCGCGGTTTTTGGGTCCGATTCTTGATGGATCCACTATCTCAATGGAATTTCTCGTGCTGTCGCTGCCCTAGATTACAGATGGCGTTCTTGTTCTTCCCAATGTCTTTGGCTAATTGTGCGACTCTAGACGTGAAGGCGTCATGGAGATGGGTATGCTGTATTTGGGTCATTGGCTGCCTCCTAGCGTTGCCCTTAATCCAACAACAACAACAACAACAACAGTAGCCTGGCTGTATCGCTCGCAGTGGGTGTAGCGTGCCTACCTGTCCAAGACGCCTGTGAGCGGGAAGCCCATGTAGACGAGGATGGCGGGCACTCCGTTTGCAATGACGCTCGCGACGGCGGCGTCCGCCCTTCCCAGTCCCCAGCTCTCGAGGCTCTGCGTCGAGTAGTTGACGACGAGGTTGATACCGCCCGCGGCACTGGCGGTCGACAGCACCACCGAGATGACGAACGGCCAACGAAGGTGGCCGTGTCGGAAGATCTGCGCCAGCGACGAGTGCGGCACTCGGTGGGAGAGCCTCTTCTCGCTGCACGTTTTACGGTTTCTCGCGGAGTTGCCGCGACGGACGGTTCACGCGAGGGACCTCTCGTAGTGGCGCTTCTGCGCGAGCCAGTCGGCGTCGACGCCTCTGTAGAAAAGGAACGCGTCGCGGGCCGCTCTCTCCCTTCCCCAAGTGATATACAGGTGCTTGGGCGACTCGCGGAGCCACAGCGAGAAGCACAAGTGCAGCACGTTGAATGGAACCACTGCGAGAAAAGAGTAGTGCCAGAGCGGTTGCCGACCCATCAGCTGGGGCACATTGATGAGGGACCCTAAACAGAGTACACGCATACGGAAGAAATGCGGGTGCGCCTGTCAGCACCGAGTGTGGTGAACATGGACATGGAGCCGACGCAGAACGTGGCGACGATGGCGCGGTGCTTGCCGGCAGCGCACTCGGCCATCCACATGCCCGTGAACAGGTTCAGTCCCTGTGAAAAGCCCACGAGCAGACGGCCAATGATGAAGACCTCCGGTCGAACGTGCCACAGACTGAGGAACTGAGCGACGCCGCCCAGAATGCAGATCGAGTTCGCCACGACGACAATGACGAATCGTCGGCCTGCAAGGGCAGGAGCAATTTGAATTGATTGCGTCTGCTCTGCTTCTTGAAAGCGCGTCGGGCACGAACCCGTCCTATCGGCCATCTCTCCGAACAGGAGGGACGCGAAGAAGCCGCCGGCGGCGAAGGCGGTCGACGCCACAGCCCACAGGACGCTGCGTAGCTCGGCGCCCGCTTCCACTCCATACGTCCTGTTGAGACTGTCGACCAAGTAGCTCTGCACCAGGTCCGTGGGAGCGTTCAGCAGCGTCTGGTGGATGTTCACGGCCGCGCCGAAGAAAACGTTCACGCCAACCGCCCAAAAGAGATTCCCCGGCATCGCCGCAATCCCTGACTGCGCCTCATCCCAGATGACGTCCCTAGTCTTTGAAAGTACATACCTGCACGCGCCTCTCCTCCGCCTTATCGGACAGGACGCGGCACCTACAAGCTCCGGGCTGAACAGTCACGCGGAGTGGCGTGGAGTGACTGGCTCGCTGCGTACATGTCTGTGCCACTCACTACGTTGCCTGGCAAGTTGGCGCCGTGCTTCAGCCTGTCATCTGGACCCAACAAAGGAAACAGTTGGTACATGTACATGTATGTACAGGATGGTCCAAAAAAGTGTCCCCATTTAATAGGTTTTCGTTCTCCGGCCCCCCTTGACATATTCATTTGAAACTTGGTGCGCTCATCGCCCCAGTCAAGATTATTTTTTACTGTCGGTCGTTTCGACTTGAACTTCACATTCATTCACGTTGTGCAAGTAGCAGTTGTACGATATCAAAGTTTAAGAAGAGAAGTTGTGTTGTTTGACGACACCTTTTTGCCCCTCAGTAGTTTTGGTTTCTACGCGGTTACATCGGATCCCACGCACGCATCTGATTCGCTGATTTATTCTCGCAACAGAATCCACAGTTTGTTGCTGCCACCGGTTCTGAGCATGTAGGGATGACATCACCAAGGTCATCATTGTTCCGTCGTCGTTGTCGAGGCAGTAGATGACGCTGAGGCGCCGTCGCTGTAGCGGTGTTTCGCCGCGGTGGGCGGCGCGGCGGCTGATAGGCGGCTTGCCGAGGACGAGGGCAGCGGCGCGGGACTTCCGTCGGCGAGGCGGAAGCCGATGGCGCAGTTGGAGGCGGCGCTGCATTCGTAGCCGACGAGCAGACGACTCTTGGCGGCGTCGGCGAAGGCGAACTGGCTTCGCTCGGTCATCTCCAGTCGGCAGTCGGCCCGCGCCGCCTCCACCTTGACGTAGACGGACGGCGTGAGCACGAGCAGGCCGTCGTGGCCGCTCCTCGTCGCGACGGACGCGTCGTCGAGCTCGAGCGCCAGCAGCGCCTTGCCCTGCTCCAAGCTGACGCGCACGCGCCCGCCGTTGTCCTGCATGACGCGCACGTCGGCGATGCGCACGCTGCAGCCCGCCGACGACTTGTCGACCGCCGCCTCCGCTATCGCCGTCTCGCACGCCTCGAGCAGTCGGTCGCCTCTCTCTCGACGGCTCTTGATGAGCCAGACGAAGGCCGACATCGTCAGGTCCACTTCGGCCGGCAGCTCGACCTTTTCTACGACTCCTCTGTCGGCGCGCGGCGGCAGCGGCGCCAACAGATCCTTCTTTGGCTGCGCGTCAGAGGCCGGGACCGCCTGCTGTTGACGTCGGCGTCGGCGCCGACCCATCGAGGCGGCGGCGGTAGTGGTCGTCGACGCAGGCAAGGGCGGCCAGGCCTCGTCCATTTCTCGTGTCGAGCCCCATTCGTCGGCCGACATGTTGACTCGGGTCGGCGTCGTCGACGAGTTGGGCGTGACTTCGTAGCAGCACTGATCCTCAGCTTCCAAATCTTCCTTGACACTCTCGCTTCTCTTCCTGCGGGCTTCTTCGGCGCGTCTGCTGATCGGCGCAGGCGGCAGTACGCGGATGGCGCGCTCGTCGAAGCGGGCGCGGCATTGGTCGGGCTCGAAGTCGGCGCAGAGGAAGACCTCTTGTTGGACGAGTCGCACGCGGCGATGGTGGACGACGGCGAGGAGGCCGCCGGCGCCGATGAGCGCGGCCGTCGAGTCGGCGCGGCAGAGTCGGACGGCGGCGACGGAGCAGCGACCCGTGGCCGCGGCGGGCGGCGGCGCGAGCAGCAGCTCGACGACGACGTCGTCGCAGAGTTCGACGGCGACCGTGTTGAAGCGCGAGACGCGCAGTCGAGGCGCCGGCTCCGTGCAGCCGACTCCGACGGACGCCATGAACGGTCGCAGCGCGGCGTAATGGACCGGCTCGGCGGCCGTCTCGCCGCTCGCGTCAGCGCCAACGGCTGTAGCAGCTGCCGCTTGTTGCTCGTCCGACTCGTCAGCAGCGTTCGTTGGACTCTGCGACCTTCCTGACGGCGTTTCTGCTTGATTCAGCGCTCTCGGTGACTGGGTCGCTCCGCTCTGCTTCTTCCCAGTTGGCGGCTTTCGTTGCCTACTTGCCGCCGAAGTCGCGATCTTCGGCCGACGACGCTGCGGTCGGCTGCTGTTCTCAAACACGTTTTTCATTTGCCGCTTTATGCGAGTTTCTTTACATTTGCATTGTAAATAACATATGCATGTAGTATGCACTCCGGGTATATTAAACAACTGCGAAAGACTCATGCAGCTGCGGAATGCATAACACCGAATTCAACGTTCGTCGAGTTATTTTGGTGCGAAATTGCACTGGAACACGAATCGGAACATGGTCGCACGTTCCCAATCCGTGTTCACGGTGAACACGACACGATTTTATTTAGCGGATTACGATACTACGCCATCCATACAGTATGCCTGAGGCTTATTATTTTTTAGAAGTTCATCTTCTGCAGGGCATACCAAAAGGTACCGTAGGAACCTTTTCCATAAATCTTTTTCCTGCTTAGGTTTAAGTTGTCCCTGGTCTTGCTTAGGCTTAGGCTTTAGTCAGTCAGGTAACAAGTGTCGCTTAGCCTTAATCTTAACCCTCGAACGACGCCGATCACAAGAATTTTTAAATTCCGCTGTAGGATCTCGGCCTATCTATTGTGATCTTGTGCCTAGGCACCGCATGGCAATTTCTGATTTATGCAACAGGTGCATCAACATGCAACGACATGCAACACGTCCTGATTCGCCTAAGCCGAAGCCTATGCAGAGCCTAAGCGAAGCCTAAGCCTAAGCAAAGCCTGGCCTAAGCCCATGTGAAGCCTAGGCCTTAGTTTAGGCAAAGCCTAATTGATCAGTGAGTAGGATCAGTGAGATGCTGCTTACTGGTCATTAATTTTGCTCACTGATCAATTAGGCTTAAACTTCGTTAGGCCTAGACTTTGCTTAGGCTTAGGCTAGGCTTTGATTATGCTTAAGCTTCGCTTAGGCTTTGGAATAGGCGAATCAGGCCTGTTGCATGTTGTTGCATCTGTTGCGTAAATTAGAAATTGGCACCACATTGCGGAGGCGGCGGGGAAACCTAAGCTCAGTGAACCAGTGAACCAGTGAACCGAGAGAAACACACCATAATATTTTAAATGCGTTGACTCTCGTTGTTCAACCGTTAAATACTAAAACAACCCGTCACACGCCACAATTTTTACAATAGGTTAATCTAAGTAATCCTCTAGTTGTATTTTATTTTATTTCTTAGGCTTACGCTTAAGCTTAAGCTTAGGCTTTTGCGTAGGCTTCAGGCTTGTGCGAGCGCGCGCATGTCCACATGCCTGCACACCTAACATGCACGCGCGCATGGGCGTGCACGCACGTGCTCTCTGCAGGCACGCACGCACCCTCGCACGCACGCACGCACGCACGCGCGGCACGCACACAAGCACATGCACGCACGCGCGCAGGCACGCACCGCACAGATACACAAGGACACCCACGCCCGCACGCTCACACGCGCGCACGCTCGCACAAACGCACAAGCGCGCACGCACGTGCACGCGTTCAGGCGCGCACGCATGCGCGCGGGCACGCAGGCATGTGGACATGTGCGCGCTTGCACAACAAGCCTGAAGCCTAAGCCTAAGGCAATCCTCAAGCACGCACGTGCACGCGCACAGGCACGCGCACACGGGCACGCTCACACGAACCCGAACCTAAATCCTGAGTCTAAGCCTATTAGCCTAAGCCTATTGTGTGTGATCGCGTTGTTAGTATTTTACAGTTAAGCACTGAGCGTCAACGCATTTAAAATATTATGGTGTGTTTCTCTCGGTTCACTGGTTCACTGGTTCACTGAACTTAGGTTTCCCAGGCGGCGGGGCGTTAACTAAAACACACGACCACCACGACCACCACGACCACCACGACCAAAATGCCAGAAACGGTAAACGCGCATTTTTAAACGCACGCTGAAAGGAGATTTTGGCGTTTTATCCTTTTCAGTTATTGTGCGGCTTTTGTCTCGAGAATGTCGGAAGGGAATGAAGTAAACGCCGCGAATGATGAAAACTCTCTGCTCCGTAGCCCTCCAGCGAAGCGGCTGGATGCTCGCCGCGCGGACGGAGTGCGCGGCGTTGTGTTTGGCAAGTTTTTGACAACCTGGTCGGAAGTTGGCAAGACTCTGTATCAGGCTACGGTTGTTCATTCCTGTTTGGTGCGAGCGACGTACCCTTCGAGTGCCTCTGCGGTTGCGGTCTGACGGCGCCATCGGCGGAAGACTTGCGAAGGATCCCTGACTGGCCCACTGCCCCTGCTCTGCACCGGCACATGGACGTCGACGAGCCCTTCACTGTCGAAAGTCTCGAGCAGTTCTTTTGCCGAAAGAAAGTCCCCAGAAACGGTGACCAGAAATGCTGGGGCTGCGAGGTGTGCGAGGTTACAGTCCTAATGTATTGGCTTCATGCTCGATTCGGTCCTTTTAGGGCCGCATCTCGTGGAACGACGTCGCCCCGTTCGACTTGCTTGTCGTCCACAAAGAGCGACATCCCTACAAGACGCCCGATGGTCAGCAGCATTGGACGAAGGCCAAGGAGGACTGCGCCCTTCACTTGCGCTACAGGTTGCTTTGGGCATTTTTGTCATACCGGCTAATGAAACAAATGAGGCGATTTACAAATGTAATCAGAAAAACAAAGTGAGATACGATGGAAATCGTGTCATCATTTAGTTGCATCGTGAGGCGCTATGCACCGTGCTTTGGGCGCAAGATGGTGCGGTTCTCGGACGCTGCCAGTGCCTTGACTCGAGAGAAACACCGCCTTCACTTTAAATCTCAGTTTGGAATCTAGCAATTGTTGCAATTTGCTTAGGCTGGACTGGAATCTCGTTGAGTGAATCTCGTTTGTTGCCCCCATTAACGGAGTCTCGTTTGTCGCGTGATGCTTTCCGATGATGTTGGTGACTGGTGATGATGGTTGTGAGGAGCAGTCGACAAGAAGCCAATGCAGACGCGCGTGCGCCTGTAAATTCAGGGTATGTAGACACCCCTGTAAATTCAATAGACACTGATTCAGTGTCTACATACGCGTGGGACACGCGGTCCTCCCCTCCCTACCATATTGCGAGTTGCAATACCCCTCCCCTCCTCAATAAAAATGAAATTGACGCGCTCCACTCGACCTATTAGTAAATTTTGCAGTAGGTAAGCCAGTAATAATGCATTTAACGGTGCCTACATAGTCTGTGCCACACAAGAAACAGCACTTTATCGAGAAACAAATTAAACTGCGCCATTATAATTTAAAAAAGTTAAACAACAGCACTACAGTATGAAACAATTATAAATACGCAGTGGTCGTGGTGGTCGTGGTGGTCGTGGTGGTCGTGTGTTTTAGTTAACGCCGGCGGCGGTGACGACGTTGCAAAGGGGGCGACTGCGCTCGAGAGATCGTGCCGGCCGGCGGCGACTGTATGGCCTCTGATTGAATCTCTCTTTGCACAGAAGAAAGACGCGCCTCTGACACGACTCGAGGACGCACACAAGATACGGCGTGTCGACCGCCGGACCATGGCTCGACATCCGGTGGTGCTCAATGTCTACGATATGGTGAGCATACGCCCCTTCCGTTGCGACTTGCGCGTCATTCTTCCACGTGCACCTTGTTCAGTATTGGGTCAACGACTACACGTCGTCCGTTGGCGTCGGCATCTTTCATACCGGTGTGGAAGTGTACGGCGTTGGTACGCGACACACGCTCCTCGCCTTTTGCGATGACGTAGCCTTAGCATTGCGAAACTTTAGAATACGCGTATGGCGGTCATCCGTTTGAATGCTCCGGCATATTCGAGAACGAGCCAAAGAATGCGGAAGAGCTGGGGGAGAACTTTAAATATAGGTGCGTTCGTTCGTTCGAAACCGTATTTATCGGCGGTAGAGTGGTGACTGAGTAATGGTGGACACTTGCGCTTGCTTGTAGGGAGAGTGTAGTGGTGGGCCAGACGGACTTCGCGGCTGGCGACGTGCTGCACTTGGTGGAGCTGCTGGGCCGGGACTACCAGGGCAACCGCTACCATCTCATCAACAAGAACTGCAACCACTTCTCTCAGGCTCTCTCCAGGGTACGCGCACGCGCGATCGGGTGGGCACCGATTGCGGGAGTGGCGGACTGAGTGCGCGTCCGCAGACGCTGTGCGGCGAGGAGATTCCCGGCTGGGTGAACCGATTGGCCTCGATCTCGGGCTCGATCCCCTTCCTCGAGCGCTGTCTGCCGCAGGAGTGGCTCACGCCCGTCGCCCTCCAGCAGACGCTAGACCGACGCCGCTCCTCCGCCGCCGCCGCCGCCAGCGCCGACCACGGCCAGCAGCACGTCGTCTCCGCCTCCAACGGTCCGCTTACCCACCACCCTTCCATTCCTCCGGCAATCAGACCAGGGCCGTGTCGTTCATGCATTTGGGAAGGAGTTGGTTGCGTTTAGGCGCGCTGCCGTCCTCGTCGTCGTCGTCGGGGGGCGGGCAGACGGGCTTCCGTTGGCCGTCGCTGGGCTCGACGCCCTCGCTGCCGAGCAACGGCTCGCGCGGAGGCGCCGGCGCGCCTCCGGGCTCCGCGTCTCCTTCGGCGAGTCTCAAGAACCTCTGGTCGGCGCTGACCGGCTCCTCGGCCTCCTCGCCCGCCACCTCCTCCTCCTCGCCGCTCGTCAACGGCTCCGCGAGCGCGGCACAGACGCCGAGTCGGCAGCGGCAGTCGCAGTCGCAACACGGCTCGCCCAGCAAGCCGCGCTTCACTTGACCCAGCGTGTCCACTGCGCCGCGTTCCCCGCAGACGACGACGCGTCTGCTGCTGTGCCTTCCTCCTTGTCCGTCTGGAGAGTCGCAGCGAACGCACGCCTCTACCGCTTCTTTTGGTCTTCGCTCGCGCTCTGTCGCATAAACTGCCTGACTGTCCTCTCAGCGTCCACTCAATTCGTTGTCGACGGCGCACCACCGCACACCTTTGTCGGAGCTCTCGCTTTGAGTAAGCTGCGGAAGCTTCTTCGCGCCGACGTGACGTCCTGGTGTATTAGCCGGAGTACGTTCCTCCGCGTCGAGCCGCGTTCGCGCAGACGCGTCTTGCACCCCCCCCCCCCGAAATCGCGCTGGCCGTGTGTGATATTGGTTGGTGATTTCAATTGTGCACGTTGGATTCCTCGACGCTGTCCGTAAGGCCGTCTTTGCTGCTATCGCTACCGCAAGCGTAACACGACAAACTTTCTGCGCAATCCAGTGAAAAGACACTTGATCAACCCTTCGAGAATCAAAGTGTGTTTTTTAGAAGTTACAGTAGAAAGCGGCAAAGTTATTGAATAGGGCAACTCTAACTTGAGTTACTGACTGGTGCAAACTTCAACTTTTGTTGGGTTCGTGAACTGAAGTTGCGGTAGGTTAGCGTTGTCTGCACACAGCTGCAGAGGAGGGTATCATGCGCGATTTGCCTGGTGTTGTTATGTCCAGCTGAATAGTTGCCATGCGACCCAACCATCGAGCCAGTTGCCACCCGCAGCAGGAATCAATAAGCAGCTCTGTTCAACCCTGCCAGTCAGTTGCCGCCGCGCATTCTCTCACATGGATGGAAGAGCCGTTCTTTCTCCGTCGTGTTCTCTTGGTCGAACTATTTTATTTACAGGTCAAGAAGAGCACCACATAATCGGCCTGCACGAATTCAAGGTAAGTGAATTGAAATTGCGGTAGTGTTGTAACGAAGATTGGGTCTTGGGAGGAGGACTGGGGCTGAGGGGACGAGGACCGCAGGCCTGTGGTGACTGGCCGCCTACTCGTATCGCTGCCTGTTGTTCGCTGCCTCGAGCGCAGGCGTAGGTTCCTCCTGCACTCCGGACGTGGCGACAGACACCTCTCTCTCTCGAACCACACGTCTGTTCTCTGGATTACAACCGTCGGGGGCCTCGGGGCACAGGCGATAAGGGGGACGGGGATCACAGTGGGGAGAAAAGAGGGGGAAACTCCAAAATGGCCAAAACACAAACTCCAAGACTGACTAGGGATCGCAGCGGGACGCTAGCCGAGCACTGCGCGACGCGTATGTAAATCGGATGACTAGACACGAGCGCGTCGCCTTGTACCAATATGTAAATATCGATACAGTACACGCACCAAAGTATGATTAGAGGAACCTACTGCGTTACAGTGTATTCGCGCGCGTTTCGAAGACGACGCACTTTCTGGAATTAGATAACTCTCTTGGCTTTCAAGTCGAGCTAAGGTGATGTTTAGCTTGTTTTTCAAATACTCAGCGACTTATACGGTTATACCTCGACCTAAAGAGATGCTAAACATGATTACAACCGGAGTGAGGGGGGGGGCGAAGAAAGCACTTCCTCAACGCCAACCCAACCCCCACACAACAAATTTCAATATTCATAGAATAAAGCTCCTGTTTAAAGCGAGAAAAGTGAATGCATGTTGGTGTTTTTTCAGTACTTTTCGGCTTTACTCTGGTCGACCGCGTGTGCTGCATCACAACATGTATATTTTTGTTGGCTTCTTCTTTCCCCCTAAAGATCTAGCTATTTTGACGATGCCCCCTACATAATAGAATGACTTTCTCTCGAGTTAACATTCAACGCATACCGAATACGGAATAGTTACCGTAACTCGCAAATTGTTAGCCGTGTAAACGTGTTATTTGCATGTTGCATACTGCCGACGCGTAAATATTTGCATAGTCTACAAATGTTTTTACGGTGGTAATGCTGACGCACGCAGATACAAAGGAACGTGGTCCCGTCCATCATGCGGATGCGGCCTCCTTTTTCTTAGGCGCCTTTAGGAAGGTTTTTCCGGGGCGTGCGGGCGCGGCGTTCATTGATTTTGCTCCAGTGAGCGTGCGTAGACGTTCTCTTTAGCTGGCGAGACTGCAAGAATGCCGGCCGCTGCATTTCGCCGACGCGCGGCGTCTGCCAAGGCTCATCTGTCGGCGCCCGCAAGCAATTCTAGCATGGCGACGGCGCTAAAAGGCAACGCCGAAGTCTACAACCTAGGCAGAAACTTTGCGTTTGCCAAGCCGCTTCGAGGTGGAGTTCCTTTCGCGATTGTCATTATTGCAAAATTGAATCGACCAAATCGGTGGGTTTTCGTTTCAGCCAAAGGGGAACAGGATGTGGGAAACATTTTCATCCAGCCGAGCAGTCTGGTGGGGGTGGGACAGCGTCGGCCTTTTCCGGCGTTGAATCTCCGTCTCGAGATGTTCGATGTGGTCGAGTTTTCCGCCACGTTACAGGTGTGTGGTGGCCCTTCGTTTGAGAAATACTCGAGTGCGTGTGTATCGAGCGGTGAATTCTCTAGCTGTTCCAGAAGGACTCGAATCGCGCGCAACAGAGCAACGTACGCTGGGTGTGCTCGGACGAGTCGGTGCGCGTCGTGTCCCGGCGCCGCCGGTCGGCGGAGACGTCCGTGGGCCGTGTGACGTTCGTCTCCCCGGACGGCACCTACGGCTTTGTGCAGCAGTCCGACAAGCCGCACAGCGTCTACTTCTCCTTAAGGACCGTGCTGCACCCTTGCGCGAATCTGCACGACGAGCCGGTAAGGGTCTCTCGTTGGTGTTCTCTTTCTGTGGAGGCTCGTCGACGCGCGCACATGGTCGTCAGCATCTGTCGGTGGGCTGCAAGGTCAACTTCCGCGCCTTCGCCAACGATGGCGCGTCGTCGGCGAAGCTGCGCGCTTGCGCCGTCTGGCCGGTCAACGGCCGACTGGAAGAGGCGGAGCTGAAGCGGCTGCAGCTCGTCGCAGGCCCCTCGGGTCGGCCTGAGAATGCACCAGCCCCTACCGTTCCGCAGTCGCTCGCCCAACGTGGCGTCTGGCACAAGAATTCCGGTGGAATGCCGGATGCGTCCTCTGGCGTCGCGCTCATTCGCCAGTAGAACCGTTGTTTAGAGAGCATCGCCAGTTCAACTTTCGGCACCGATGGTGGCAGCGCACACACTGCGCCCCCCAGCCGCCAAGGTGCGACGGTCGAATGTATTTGGTTGTGCTCTTCTTATGCAGAATGCGCTCTGTCGTAGACACGTCGCTGCCGAACAGCGAGAGAGCCCAAATCCGCTCCGACTGTTCTGCCCAAACCGGATTAAAAGCCAAACCGATTCAGACAAACCTACAGGTTTGGTAATTGCTCCGGTTTTCTTCGTTGACACTGCCCATTGGAAATTCGGTCCCAACGGTGGTAGTGTCCCTCACAAATATTGTACACTTTTGCACATTGCATTTTTCACAGTGTGTGTGTGTGTGTGTAGATGTGTGCGAATTGCAACTAAAATGGAAATGTTGCATGAAAATTGCAATTGGAATCGCTGTTTCAGTCGGCGGAGGAAGCCCTGCCTTGGTCTTCTTGGCCGACTGCCACGGCCGTCGACTATGACAGCAGCGTGGACCGCCTCTGCGAGCTGCTCGCTCAGCTGAATGCCGCCCCCATAGCCCAGCCCTGTCACATTTGCCAGCAGTAATAACTCCCGAACGCGAACGCCAACCTCACGCGCCTGCCTTCTTTGTCGTCTCGCCATCTCGTCTTGCCACTGGATTGTGCTGAAAGTTTGTTGGTGCTCCGCCTTGTGCCGCGCGCGACCGGTAGCAGCCAAGACGGCGCCTTACAGACAGCGTCGTTGAAACAACGCGCACAATTGAATGGCAGACCAATAGCGCACACTCGCACACGGCCAGCGTGTGAGGCGCTCGCTACCCGGCCCGGCTGTACGGTGGCTAAAACGAGTAGGCCTCCCCCGGTCGACAGAGCGCCTACGTACACCACGCGCGTGCGAGAAGCCGAAACTTGCCGCCTCTGGCTACCGCTACGCTGCTCGTCCGTCCTTTGGCTAGCACTCTGAAATCCGCGCGCGCTCCTGCAATTCGAATTCGCCCCGGGGAGCGCTGTCTCCCCACGGTGGCGAGAGACGATGAGACGCAGCGACGCAACGACACGGCGCAACGCAAAACTTCCCTTCGCCGCCGCAAGAGCCGACGTCGCTTTCGCCTGTCGCGACGCGCTTGTGCCGACGCTGCTTCGCCTGTCGCAGCGCGCTGAGTAGGCCGGCTGACGTCGACGTGACGGGGCTGCCGACAGCGGTCGAGAAAGCGGCCAAAGCGCCCGGTGCGCTTGCGTGAGAGCTCGCTGGCGTCGACGTGACGGGGCTGCCGCCAGAGGTCGAGGCGAACGGCTCGTGTGCAGGTTTGGGTACGACCGTCCAACGACGCTGCACTTTTCGGCCCGTCACCAACGCGTGCAAGACACAGAAAGGTCGCACGGTGGTTTCGCCGCGAGCGGGGGGGAGAGAGAGAAAAACGGTTCGGGATCGGGGAAAACGGAAGAGTGACCAACGGTCGGCGCGTGTCACACGAGCGGAAACGCGCGTACGCCCACGCGTGCGTCGTCCAATCACCAGGGAGGGATTTGAATGGACGCGGGAGGGACGCACTGCTAGCGACACCTGGCTGCGCCTAGCGGGCGGCAACGGAAGCCAGGTTTGACGGTCGCTACGACTACGGCGCGACGACTACGACTTTGGCTGTCGTAGCCGCACTGCACAAAAACGCACAAACGAGTTCACAGGTAGCGCAGCTGTGGGGGTCCGATGACTTGGCAGCGTGCTGTACGGTGCTGCCGGTCGTCCCCACAGTCCCCGGCGCTCCTGAGCTTCCCCCGGCAAGCTCACGCCACGGCACGCCTGTCCACTTCTGGTAGAGGTAGGCTGCTGCATAGTACGGCGCCTGCAGCTGTTGATCAAATTGCTTGACCAACGCCTCTCGGAACTTCGCGAACGTCATCTCGCGAATCGGCGTCTCCCTCAATCGGTCGTGGGCGAAATCGCTGGCTAGCCCTTCCAAGAAGGGCATCGTCGCCTGCACCCAGTTCTCCGGCGGCATGCTGCACGAGGTCAGGTACAATTCGAAATCCCTGAACCATCGCCGCACGTCCATGCCCTTCGCAGCTCCACTGAACGGCTTCGGTCGAGGCGGGTCGTACTTCGTACGTCCCGTCGCACTGCATACCTGTAACTGGGGGGGTGGTTGGGGGGGGGCTTTGGGGGCCCCCCACTAGTTTTTCAACCACCACCCAACTCCCCCCCGACCCCCCCCCCCCAGAATTTTCCCAAAGGATTTTCGTCATGTGTAAAACGATAAAGGTGAGTAACTGTTGGTGTTTTTCAGTGCTTTTCAGTGTTATATGACCATAAAACAGCTAAATAACACTCTTTACACCCTTTTTATACCCATTTTAGACCAAAAAGTACCATTATAACTCAAACAATGGCCAGCTACCCCCCCCACTTTTTTGCTCCGGAGACCCCCTCCCCCAAAATCGGCCAACTACCCCCCCCCCCCCCCACTGCCCCAACCAGGTTCAGGTAAGTCGCACAGGGTGTAGAAGCCGCTCCAGCGGGTGAGGGCATCAAACCGCCGCCTGCAGCGCCTGCAGCTGCGCGTCAGTCTGACGCTGGAGCAGCTCCATCTGTTGCCGCTGCTCGAGAAGCCGCTGCACTTCGAGTCGACGAGCGTCCGTCGCGCTCTGCGTCGTCACGGGTCCATACTGCTGCATGCCGGCCGTCGGCAAAATCGTCTGCTCCACCGGCACCTCAGCCTGCGCCTGCGCTAGAGGTGCCGTCGATCGGCCGTCCTCCTCAGCGCGCCGCCTCGGCGGCTCCGTGTCGACGGCGCTCGCTCTCAGCTCCGACGGTCCGTCGTACACGCTGTGCCCTCGAGCCAGTTGAGACAGGACCTCCTCGATTTGACGCAATCGCGCGTCGGCATGAGCGTCTCGCTCTGCCATCACCTCGTTGATGTTGGTGCGCAACTGTTCGACAGTGACGGCGCCACCAAGATCAAAATCGGACGCGTGAGAACGCGTGAGCGACCGTCCGCTCTCCGTGCGGCGCCTCGGCTGTCGTCCGCGCTCGCTCTCAAGCACGGTAGGTGTCGATCTCCTTGATTCAGCTCCCGACGGCTGACGCTGCCGTTCTCTGCGCCGTCGGCCGTCGTCACGGTCCCGACTGTGGCGCCGTCCTCTTCTGGACGTCGTCGAGTGAGAGTCCGCTCGCTCTCGACTCGCCAAGACGACACAGGGCCTCGTCTGCTGCAACAGCTCCTGCGTTCGCTGCGTCGTCGGCGCCTCGGCGCGCCGTCCACTGGCCACTCGTCCGGCCGACTGATCGTCGTCAGTCACTGCCTCCTCCGCCGGCGGCGCCGCGGCGCGCCTCTTGCCCTGCTCCGTCGCTCGCTGCGCCCGGCGCGCAATAGATGCGGCCTGCCGACGCAACGCAGTATCATAGTGCTTCTCGCACATCTGATACGTCTCCAGTCGCTCCTTTCTCGATTCGGCGATCTTCTTCGTCTGGAGACAGGAGTGACGCAGCTTCTGATCACACTCCTCGCGCTCGTCACCGGGACAAGCCGGCCGACCACGAATCGAATGTCGACCACGCGTGGCGCGAACCGCACACGAGACATGGGACATTGATCACAGGGCCTTTCGGTCGCTTGTCGTTGCTTGCGTCGTCAGCTCCGTCGTCCGCGCCGTCGTCGACATCGTCGTCGACGTCGTCAGCGCCACGGCCGTCTCTGGTGCTGCCCTTCGCGGGCCTCCGCACACCAGCGCCGTCTCCTCCGCCCTTCGCGGGCCTCCGCACGCCGTCGTCTCCGTCGTTGCCGGCGCTGACGCCGCCCTTAGGCTTGTGGCCGTCAGCGCCGCCGCGCTTGCTCTTCGCAGGCAAACGCGCGGCGTCGGCTCCTCTGCCGACATCGCCCTTCGCAGGCTCCCGGCTCTCCGCTCCGTCGACACCGCTCCTCGTGGCTTTTCGCCTGTCGACTCTCCCGTCGACACCGCCACGCAAGGGCGCCTGCTCGCCGTCGGCTCTTCCGCCGACTCCGCCGCCCTCCAAGGGCCTTTGACTGCTGCTCCCGGTGTCAGAGGCCGACCGCGCTTTCGGTGCGCGGCCTCCACCTCCCGTCCGACTTCGAGTCAGGACCGACGCGTCCGTGCGTCCCGCGGCCGACGTGCCGCTGCCCTGTGCGGGCGACGACGACGCCTCCGCCTCTCCCAGCTGCGCCCGCTCTCCGCTATCCGCTCCGCGCAACGGCGACTGCTCGGCGTCGCTGAAGTCGCCGTCGCCGTCCGACCGACCGCCCGCGCCGTCGCCCGGCGCCGACAGTCGCTGCTCGCCATCGTCCGACATCGCCTCTCGCCGTGGCCTCCACCTGAGGCGCTTGCTACCCGGCCCGGCTGTACGGTGGCTAAAACGAGTAGGCCTCCCCCGGTCGACAGAGCGCCTACGTACACCACGCGCGTGCGAGAAGCCGAAACTTGCCGCCTCTGGCTACCGCTACGCTGCTCGTCCGTCCTTTGGCTAGCACTCTGAAATCCGCGCGCGCTCCTGCAATTCGAATTCGCCCCGGGGAGCGCTGTCTCCCCACGGTGGCGAGAGACGATGAGACGCAGCGACGCAACGACACGGCGCAACGCAAAACTTCCCTTCGCCGCCGCAAGAGCCGACGTCGCTTTCGCCTGTCGCGACGCGCTTGTGCCGACGCTGCTTCGCCTGTCGCAGCGCGCTGAGTAGGCCGGCTGACGTCGACGTGATGGGGCTGCCGACAGCGGTCGAGAAAGCGGCCAAAGCGCCCGGTGCGCTTGCGTGAGAGCTCGCTGGCGTCGACGTGACGGGGCTGCCGCCAGAGGTCGAGGCGAACGGCTCGTGTGCAGGTTTGGGTACGACCGTCCAACGACGCTGCACTTTTCGGCCCGTCACCAACGCGTGCAAGACACAGAAAGGTCGCACGGTGGTTTCGCCGCGAGCGGGGGGAGAGAGAGAAAAACGGTTTGGGATCGGGGAAAACGGAGAGAGTGACCAACGGTCGGCGCGTGTCACACGAGCGGAAACGCGCGTACGCCCACGCGTGCGTCGTCCAATCACCAGGGAGGGATTTGAATGGACGCACTGCTAGCGACACCTGGCTGCGCCTAGCGGGCGGCAACGGAAGCCAGGTTTGACGGTCGCTACGACTACGGCGCGACGACTACGACTTTGGCTGTCGTAGCCGCACTGCACAAAAACGCACAAACGAGTTCACAGGTAGCGCAGCTGTGGGGGTCCGATGACTTGGCAGCGTGCTGTACGGTGCTGCCGGTCGTCCCCACAGTGGATTGGGGGGAGGGGGTAGAAAGGAAGGAGCCAAGAAGCGCGACGCATCGACGCAGGTACACCTTGATCCAGGGTGTTTAGCTGTATTTGTATTTTCGCAAGGTACTGTGTACTGTGACGCTGTATTTGTACGGTATTTTCGTAGGGTACTGTGTACTGTATCGCGTCGCGTGTCGCAACTAACTATCGCGTCGGGCCGATACGCCACGGGATATGCGACAAATCGACCAAATGCGACAAGAAATGCGACGGAAGTGCGACAAGAAATGCGACGTAAATGCGACAGTGTTAAAAGTTACCTACGGTACAACTTGCATATTTGCATACTTTCTCGCTTGTTTGTTCGAATTTTTCTGCCAATTTGGTGGTTAATTTGCAATCGACTTGAACAGTCGATGAGTAACGGCTAATTAGAATGATGGATCGAAGCAGCCAGCGCGCGCCGCGCGATATATGGAAGCGAGACGACGTGCGAAGTATTCTGGAGGGTTTGCGACGCCGCGACAAAGCGCATACCTCTTGGTCGGCGGCGGCTGCGGCAATCGCGGCAGGATGGCTAGGCGAAGTCAAGGCGCAGAAGTCGGTGGCGGCCGCATCGACCGCACCGCTGAGGCAGCTATCCACCCTTACGAAGCCAGCGACGCCGCCGCCACCGGCGCTCGCCGGCAGCAGTAGTGACGACGGGTTTGGCAACACGATGCTGAAGTCGACCCCGTCTACGTCCTGTTTAGGCCTGCCGAAATAAACGAAGCGGCAGAGTCAGAGACCGGCGTTCGCCCCTGTTTTGTGTCGACGCTAACCGCTTCAACGACCAAGCTCCGATCGGCGACGAACGTGATGACCTCAGCCAGGGCGTTGGGGCGAGCGCTGGAAGACTGGTCAGAAACTGTCGTCAAGACGGCGTCGCTGAGCTTGCCGAGTATATACTTGTGAAATTTGACACGACCGGGCTACTCCCCCCCCCCCACCAGCAAGTGCTGAAGCGTGGTTCGACCATCATGACGCTGCGGAACCTGAACGTCGAGGGTGGCTCCAACCCCCTTCAACTCCCAGCCGAAATGGATCATTTTTACAGTCAGTTTTAAAAGCCGCAGCACAGCGAGTATCGGTCAGCAGCGTCCGTCTGCGTGCGCACTGCGAGAGTGCGAGTGTCACCCAGCATGCACCGGACATGGACAGATGCACCGAGCGGCTATTGCGGCGCGCGACCTAGCGCGTGAGCACGCGCTAGTTGGACATACAACACATACAAACACGCACGCGCTGTGTACTTGTTCGATTCTTCAGGCAAGCGCATGAGACGTTCACTTGCTGGTGTCATCGGTTCGGTAGATTCGCCAGCCGCTTGGGGTTGGCATATCAACCGCCACGCGAGTGCCTCACACCGCACCCAGTCGCCCGGGACAGAGCGCAGTACCAAGAGTACAGGCAGCAGGAGCACACGACGCAGGCGCAGCTCACGGAGAACCGACAGCACGCGCCGACTCCGTGCGCCGCGCAGCTGCCGACGCAAATGACGTCGGGCGGCAGAGCCACAGTAAATGGAGACAGAGACACCGCCTCTCCGCAGTCGCAGCCGACAAACTCCCACACGCTGCCCGCCCAGAACGCGCCGCAGCAGCAGATCGTCTTAGCGGGCATTCCAAATTTGCAGTTCGCCATGGGAATGCTGCCGCCCTCCGATTTCACCATCCCCCTGAAAGGAACAGAAGGGCCGGAAGGCATACGCGACTACCTGGACCTGCTCGACGCGTACTTCAGTCAGTTCGGCAATGCGACTAACCAACAGAAGCTGATGAAAATGCGGCTGCTGTTGCGCGACAGAGCCAAGACGCTCTTTGAGCTGTACACCAAAGCAACACCTACCGTGACATACAAAGAGGCAAAGCGGGTGCTCTTGACCACCTTCGACCCGCAGGGCTCCGAGGAAAGGCAGCAGTCGAAAGTGACGATCGCAAAGTGGGAGAGAGCAGACACGGACGCGTGGAGCTTCGCGCTCTCGCAGAAGGCCGCATACCAGGAAGTATACCCACACATGCGACCTGAGGACATCGAAAAGGCGATCAGAAACAAAATAAGAGCCAGTTGGCTCCAGAACCCCCAGAGATTGCTGCTCGATGAGCTGACCAAAGACAAGCCGTTTGAGACGTTTTGTCACTGGGTTGACAAGTATTACACTACGACCACTGGGGAAAATGGCGACGAGGCCACCCAGCAAAATAGAAGTCAGCCGCCACAACCCCAAGCGGCTGGCAACAATCAATTCGGAACAGCCAACTTCCACAGTAATCGACCATACAGACCCAGAGTGGGGTTCCCCCAATACAACCAGCAGCGACCGTTCAACAACAACCAGTGGCAACAGTTTCAACCACAAAGCCATCAACCCAGAGGACCACCCCCTCAACACTTCCAGCAGCAGCAATTTGGCGCCCCACCACCAGGCAATCACCCACCCGATGTCCGTCCGTGGGTTGAACAGAGACCGTCGTTCGGCTACAGTCAGCCGCCAGCAGAAGGGCGGCAAGAGAACGGTGCCGTCAACCAGGGGCACGTGACCCAGACCCTCAACTCTTTGCACAGCGCCGTCCGAGACCTACACGGGCTCGGGGGTCCAGGTGCTCAGCACGCCATGAACATGATCCAGACGAGAGAAAGCAGGGTTGGCGCGACCGCAGCAGCCTCTCTGCGTGACAACCCCGACGCGATTCAGCCCGCTCCCAACACCCCAGAGGAGCGCCGCAGAGACACCACGAGGCGCGTCGACGTCGGTCAGGTTGAGGGCAAAGTGTACCACTCAACCAGCGGCAGAGGCAACGAGAAGAACATGTCAAAGCGCACCGTAAAGAAGTCGGTATCTTTTGAAGAGCCAGTGCCGCTGAATACCACGCAGAGCACTGACGACAATTCTTCGACCACAGTCAGTCGTCCGTCGCCGACGGGGCTCGTCTCGAAGGACAGCAGCGACGAGAACGACAGTCAGCAGCAGAGGGGGTCAGTCGACGGCCACACGCCGCCGACGCCAGTGAGAAGAGGGCTGCCGACCAACAAAATCAGGCACGAACCGTCTCCCGATGAGAGCCGACCGATGATTACCGTGTGGATCAACCACAAGCTGAAGGTGAACGCCTTGGTCGACTCGGGCGCGTCCGTGCCCATGGCCATGACACTGAGGGCGCTCCAGGCTAGCGCCGACGACACAGAAACTGACGACTCAGTCAGAAATAAAATAGTTGCCTACGCCGCACCAGTCATTCAAGCGGATGGCACGCATATGCACACGTACGGCACGGTCACCATACCGCTGTCGTACCAGAAAGGCGACGGCAACTGGTCGACTATCCACACGAGTGTGCTCGTCGTCCACGACTTGGGCGGCGTCGACGCGGTCATCGGCACCGCCAATTTCGACGCGTTAGGCATACAGCTAAAAATGGGAGACAACGTGCTGTTCAGTCCGTACAAACCGAGACGACAAAACAGGCCCAACCCGCAGAAACGACGACAACTGTATGTCGACCGGCAGAGGGAGATCGCCGTGACGGCGCAGCAGCCGAGACGGAGCGCTCCATGGTCTGAGGAGCAGCGACAAATGCTAAATGACGTGCGGAAATTTGCGGCGCGCGTCCCTTACACGAAGCCCTTACCCGTGAGACGCGCCGATTCAACGCGCCGGCGTCTTGTCTCCGGCGACGTCGGAGCCGAGCGCGCAGCCGTTCCGTCGCGCGACCGCAGCGACCACTCCGTCGCGCGCATCGGCGCCATTTCAGTGGGCGCCGCATTTGAAAGTGGCGGACTAAAGTACAACTCCGACTTGAAAGAACAGTGCAGTGTCATTGCGCCACGCGGAAACGGTAGCTACACGGGCAAGTGGAACCGGAGTGACGACCGACGATCGACATCGTCACGGTCTCCTTCGAAGTTTGCAGACAACGGCACGACTGGCGGCAGGAGAGAAACGGCCGCCGAGCAGTCAACAAAGCGAACGGCAATTTCTCGGCCGCCGGTCACGCGGCGCTGCCCCCACCTGGCAGCGACGGCGGTAAATCGATAGCCGCGCGCAGTAGCGGCGCACGCAACGCAGCCGGAGCGCCTTACGGCCAGACGGCCGCCCTCTCCCAAGCGCCGCCCCCCACCCCACCACGAAACAGAAGCAAGCAGCGCGCCAGCCGCGGCTCGCCTACCGGCCGCCGCGGGTTGCCGCACATTACGAAGCAGTACGTTGCGCGCGTCGCACAGATGTCGGCAGCCACGTCCGAGAAGACCGCCACGACGATGGCTGGTCTGGACGCTAAAGTTTCGGAGCTGCTGTCTCTCGTCACAAGCGCGCAGCGTGCCGTCGACAAGCGCCTCGACGGTTTTGGGCGCAGGCTGAGCGCCGTCGAAACTGCGGCCCTGACGGCTCAGGCGGAGCGCGTCGGCGCCTACGCGACTGACCGACCGTCGTTGTCAGTCTGCGAGCATGCAGCCCGCGTCGACGACTGCCCGTCGATGCACGCCGTGTGTGGCGGCTCCCACCCACAGTGCCGGTCGACCGCAGTCTCGCAAGCGTCGACATGCGCGCCAGCAATGCGCGCAAGCGAAACGCTGCTGCTCTGCGCTGACGGCGCGGCCGTCAGTACACTGTAGGGCCGTCAGCAGCGCGCCGACAGCCGTTCCGCCGTCTTTTTCAACCATTTGGGATTCTCTTTGGTTGCGACCGGACGTTTTTGCAGCTTCTTTCGGCTTCGGCCCGTGGGCCTCGTCGTTGGGCGCCTTCGCCCGTGCACTCGATCGTCTTCTCACCTAGGTGTGCGGGTGGCCTAGGCCGAGTACAATGGCCCGTCTTGATTGTATCGCACTGTATGCGCATGCCCGTTACCGGCTGCGCGGCGTTCCCCTTGCGCACGTGCGCGCCTGCGGCAGAGACCGACCGCAGGTCTATTGGAGCGGTGGCTGGGAGTAGAGCAGACGCAAACAGAGCACAACAAAAAAATATATATATATATATAAAAAGTCGGCGCGCGATACGAAGACGCAATGAAACTGGCAAAAGCGGGTAGGAGAACATCTGAGGCGAGGACGACCACCGGCAGGCAAGGCTCGTCTGGAGAAAGACCACCGGCAAGGCTTGTCTGGAGAAAGACCAAGGTAGAGCGGACGCAGCGAGAGCGGTCGGCAAGTGAGTGTGTGCGTGCGTGTTCGTGTGTGTGTGTTCGTAGGTGCGTGCGTGGTGTGCGGCGAGCCGCCTCCCGACCCTTGGGGCGAGCGCCCGGTCGAGCGTGGCGAGGACCCTGCTCTGGTGGATGGTTCTTGCAGGTGCCGCGACTCTTCTGCATGCGCAGCATGCCGGAGAAAGACCATGCAATACGCGAAGTTCACTCGAACGCAAATGAACGCACCCGTATGCCGCAGCTGCGCTCGTCTGCGTTGGCGCTGTGCGCGCCGCTTCGTCGCTCAGCCTTAGGTCACCCAGTCAAGACAGCCGGTCTGGTCAAGGAGCCAATCAGCGACGCCCACGCCTGCCCCGCCCCTCCCGCTCGTCGCGCGCCGCTCAAGCCAGCCGCCGTCCCGAAGAAGCCTGCATTCGGAGTGCAGTCGATTCGTGTGTTTTCGTAGTGTTTCGTTTCCCGCCGTGCTTTTCGCCGAGTTTCGTCCAGTCGTCTTGCGCCAGTGACGCCTGCTCGGTGTCGGTGGCGCCTGCCGTGCCTCCGTGCACGGCCAGGAAATACAGGCGTCTCCCACCCATTGTAGTATCCACACTGTATTCGTACACACGCGCGCACACAGTTACGTAAGGGGGCTTAGGTTCGCTCTGCCTAAGTGCGTCACCAGTGCCGACCGCGTCGCGGCGGCACTCTCCTCTCTAGCGTAGGTGTCGCGGCTGGCGAATCACTCCGACCCTCGTCCGTGCGTCCCGAAAGGAAAGGACCTGCGACCGCCGCTTGAGCTCAGACGCCGTGCTGTAGGCGGACCTCCGCTGCAGTAGCGTAACGGTAGAGTGGTGCAGTTTCGCCTTACCTTTTGCACTGACCAACTTTTCCGCTGCACTTTCGCAGCAACTTTCATCTCTCTTCCAAGGAAACAATTCTAAAGTTCCGTATCGTACTGACTCCTTAGTCGTTATTACATCGCTATTATTGGGCATGTCTAGGCATGACGCCAGGCAATGCCGGCTCCGCCGTTTCTCCTGGCTTATCATGCGTGATTTGTGGAATAGGAGGCGTGCGAGTGTGGTGTAGCGGTTAGCATCCAGGACCGGAAACCCCGAGACCTGGGTTCGAATCCCAGTACTGCAATCGCCTTTTTTCCACAACTCTTCAAATGTCTAAGCGTAGTCGAATTCAAATGATTAGGGTCTCATAGCGAATGCATGCATGCGAGTGGCGTATCCGTGGCGTATCGGCACACGTGGCGTATCCGCTGTGGCGTATCGGCACGGAACCGCAACTATGCAGGCTGTTGCACAGTAGTGCCATAAATCCAAATAATGTTTTGTTTTAAACGAACTTGTGGTAGTGATACTCACCATTTGAAAACTCAAATTGTACAAATGTGTTGTGCATGCATATTTTCGAACCCATTATTTGTGCTGTGAAACGCAAGCACGCCCGTTCGCAATATGTGCCATGCATGCAACTACTTCGTACAAAGCGGGTTCGCAGAATACTGTCGCTTGTATCTGACTTTCATTTGCTAATAAATCTTTATAATTCGTGCGAATTATCATTGGTTATTACTTAAGTGCGATGTGTCGTCGTCCTTTGACGTCGCTGCTGACACATACTTTAGTGTGGAATGCCAAGCACTTCCGTACACAATACGTGCAATGCAACTGCTTCGTACAAAGAGGGTTCACAGGACACTATCTTTTGTATCTGACTTACATTTGCTAATAAAGCTTTATAATTCGTGCGAATTATTATTTGTTATTTAAGTGCTGCGATGTATCGTCGTCCCTTGACGTCGCTGCTCATGGTGGTGGGCGCGGTCGTCTGCTCTCCTCGCCACCGCCGCCGCGCCTCCGTCGTCGCCGTCGACAGCGGCGGGGACGCGCAGACGGCGTTCGGCTGCGAGGTGGGCGTCTTCGACACCGCTGCGATAAAGGACACATGGCCCAACCTCCTCGAGAGGCGGCAGTGCGCCGTCAGCGGTCAGCGCCGCTGCCTCATCCACTACCACCGCTTCGTCCGCCTCGCCTGCGTCGACGAGGACGACGACTGCAGCGACGGTGCGTCCGCCGCTCCCTCACAGGCGTACATTCGCGTATGGAAAGCGTGTTTAGCCAATACCCACTGCTGCCCGGACCCCTTCTGCAACTCCATTGATGAGATGAAAAAGGTATTTGGGTCTAAAACGATTGACGACCGCGACAAGTTGACCAAGTGGCTCTGCGGCTCGGAGGAGTGCGACCTCAGTAGCGGAAAACCTCCAGAAATGTGTGGATGGAATATAAAAGCGAATAGAATAGGGTGCGCTCTAGCAGACATGCAGCAGGGGTGTTCCGAAGCATATTGCTGGTGCCCGCGAGCCGACGACTCCAATGTCTGTCAGAAGTTCGAAGGGGTCGATCAGCACATGCAGCAGTCTTGGGAGAGCAATGGAATGGGCCACCTGCAGTACTGCTACCGGCACCGAGGCAACGGCAGCAGTCCGTCGTACGACAACGAGATGCGGCCGTGCCCGACCGACGCGGAGGGATTCTGCGCGACTCAGATGGACGCGAGCGGCCGCGTGACGAGCCGCTGCCACAGCCCCGCCGACGACCGCTTCCAATGCTCCAACGTCACCAACGGCACGTACGGACGCTGCGCCGTCGACTGGGCCAGTGGCGGCTCTTTGGAGCGCGTCTACTGCTGCTGCAACGACACCGCCCTCTGCAACGACCTCGACACCGAGGAGAGACAGATCGAGTTCGTCGCCAGCATCCTCGGCACGACCACCACCACCACCAGCACCACCACGACCACCCCGACGACTACGACTACGACCACGACGGTGGCGACAACGACACCGACTACGACGACAATCGCGACGACCACCAAAGCAGCGACGACGTCGACGACTGCAGCAGAAACAACGGCCACTGCAGACGCGTCGACGACAAACTGGACACTGACGACAGAGGAAATGACGACGACCTCAGAGATGACGGCGGAGTGGATGGTCAACGCCACGGTCGTCGACATCGGCAGCATCGGCTGGAACACGAATGCAGCTGCTGAGCCGACAGCATCCGAGCCTTCGGCAACTGGAGCGGCGCCGCTGCCGACGCGCCGGACGGAGAAGCGGCCGGACGGCGGCAAGGGAAAGCCGCAGACGACGAGAGAAGCGGCGACGACGGAGGGGCAGTCGAGCGCGCCGCCGCCCGCGGTCGTCGCGAGCGACGCCGAGGCGAAGGAGGAGTGGCGGCGCTGGTCCCTCTACGTCCTCATCGGCGGTCTCACCATCCTCGTCGT
Organism: Paralinhomoeus sp. GSCO2_6; assembly: GCA_030248085.1. Lineage (NCBI taxonomy): Eukaryota > Metazoa > Nematoda > Chromadorea > Monhysterida > Linhomoeidae > Paralinhomoeus > Paralinhomoeus sp. GSCO2_6. The sequence goes on along the minus strand of JASAMY010002891.1, from coordinate 94,639 downwards.
CGGGCCCGCCGCCTCTTCCGTGCCGTTCATCATCGTCCTTAGGAAGTATCTCGCACGGAAGCGAGCCGTCCGCGAGAGAAAACGACGGGAAGAGAAGCGGCAGAAACGGCAGAAGAAGGAGCGCAAGAGAGGGGGAAAGAATACGAAGACGAAGCGCGGAGTCGCAGCCGAGCCCGAGAGCGAGGAGACGCCGTCGACGGATTCGACGGTGGAGTCGAACCGGCTGACGTTCGTGGAGGACTGGTGGCCGCACGAGGTCGCGTCTGACACGACGCCCGACAGCTGCAAGCGGCACGTGCGGGCCGACTGCAAGACGCCGCGCTGCCACAACGCCACCCCTCCCAGCTGGTACATCCGTCGCAAGAGGCGCCTGCTGGCGGAGAAGCGCAGACGGCGCATTTCGAAACGGCGCGCGTACTTCCGCCAGAAGGGCAGGCCGATGAGCGAGACGACGCAGACGTCCACCGACCCCAGCACCTCCTCCGAGCTCACCGTCACCGAGCCCACGCAGCCCCAATCGACGACCTCGACCGCCGATCGCTCGACGAAGACCGCCGCGCCGCCGACGTCTCTCCACCGCGGCGACGGCAGCCCCCCGCTGCCCTCCGTCACCGCCGTGCCGTCCGAAGCGCCCCACACGCGGCAGCGCTGACGGGCTCGCATGGCCACCACACTCCTACTACTCGACTGACCCGCACTGATCAGGACTCGGAACTTGTGATGCACGTGACGCGTCGTCAGCCTCTCGTGTGAGCCTCCCACTGATGCACCGGTAGAATGCGTCAACTTTTTCTATTAGTTTCTTTCCTTTCGCATATTTTATAGTTTAAAACCAAGCTTTCTATACCAGCGATGGTGTGGCTATCTTCTGTCTCGCGCCTATTGTCAAGGCATAACTTGGACCTTGTTGAACCGATAAAAATAGAATCCCGAACATAGAAAACAATTTTTTTAGATAACTTCAACTCATCCTCCAATTTTTATGCAAATCGAGCAAGAATATACAACCTTCGAAAAAATGCCATCTGAATCGAACTTTTGCACACGCCGACGGCCTGGAGCTGGCGCGTACACGAGTCCGCTGAGGTAGTCGCAACCAGAGGCTGAATCGCATTGTGAGTCGTGACATGATTTGAGTGCAAAATTTCACGAGTGTGTCATAATTGGATCAGCACACATGACAATCACGTTCAGATGCATGCGCCACAAGCACTAGACCAGCATCAAGCAGCAGAAGGCTGGCAACGAATCCAGTAACCAGCACGGCAAGACTTGACATTTGACAACAACTGTTGAATTCCAATTAAAAGTACAGGCGAGCGAGATAGAGAGTATTTAAGGTACTTAAGAAAGCTTCCAGAGCATAGATCGGCCGTTCGTTTGCTTTTCAAGGACTCCACTTTGCTTTGCACCTTCACGCTTTTGGTTAGAAATTGCGCCTGCTTTTAGAGTAGGGCTTAACAATAATGGATATCGCAAGTGAATTCCCACTTGATGCGGCGTCACTCAGCTACGGCTATGGCCTGGGTTTGCATTGCCTGTCAGGTGCGATTTGTTTCTGAATTTGCATCCAACGCGATCCACGACCATCAAACAAATGAAATGACGTGTGAAGCTTGGGTGGGGGCCGGTAAGCTGACAATATGGATTAATGCGTTTTAAGTTGAATTAAAGTGTTACACGTCAATGCGCCAAGGGGACAACGGGGATGCATGGATTGTAAATCAGTCTTTTAATCCTGACAGTGCCTAAACTGGGAAAACCGAACGTAAGATACAGCGCAGCAGTACACGAGCAATGTATCGCATCACACCTTTTCAGGCAGCGACAAGTACGTGCCTGGGTGCACGGGTACCTCTTCAAGGCCTGGTGTCCAGAGGGTGCATTACCGACCCACGGCACGGTACATACAGCGGCTTTGCCACATGCGCCGCACCCTTCAACTCCCTAAATGCGTTTGTTTCAGCGAAAGGCGAACAGTAGGTGGGCAACATTTTCATCTAGCCGCGCAGTCTGCTAGGGTGGGACAGCGTCGGCCTTTTCCGGCGTTGAGTCTCCGTGTGGAGATGTTCGTTGTCGTCGAGTTTTCTGTCCTGTTACAGGTGGGCAGCTCTTACGAGGGCAGTGTCGTCGGCGAAGCTGCACGTCTGCGCCACCGGCCAACGGGCGACTGGAAGAAGCGGAGCTTAAGCGGCTGCAGCTCGTCGCAGGCCCCTCAGGACGCAGGTCCCCGAGGCTTTGGCCCGAAATCCGTGCCAGGTGGGCGGCAACCCTTTCCTCGCGGGAGAAGAACGCCGTGAGTATGATGCAGTGACTCTCGCGCTTGGCCATTTCCCAATGTTTGACATTGTCTACGGTCTACACCTCCACAGTGTGTTGGGATTGCGCCAAATAAAACCGTTTTTTAATACAGTAATTATCTCTAGTTAGTCATTCTGATATCGTTACTCGCTCGCAATGTAGAAAGTTGGCGCAATTTAGAAATTCTTTACGAAAATGGAGTCTGTTCCTGGGGGCGAAAGCCCGATGTTGGCTGGCTCGAATCTGTTCCAGCGGAGTCCAGCGTCGAAGGAGCTGTCGAGTTTCCTCCGACTGGCAGACGGAGACGACGTCGACGCCGCCGCCGTCACTTCTACGCAGAGACCTCCGCTGGGTTCGTCAGCGGCGTCTCATGCTAATTCCCGACAACTTGCATGTATGTTTATGTAGAAGCAGCGGCAGCGGCTCCGAGGCCCTCAAAGCGTCGGTCCGTCGACAAGGCGGTCGAGACGGATCGTCCCAGCGCCTGGAAGCGCCCCCGTGCGACCGACCACTCGTCCGCTCCCAGAGGATTCGTTTTCGTCAGTCGGCACTCGCATGACGTCACGACGATTCCCCGATTCTATCTGTATGGTCGGTCGCAGGTGCGCAACGTGCGCGTGCAGACGAGCAGCGCGCGGACGGGCTGGCGGAGGGACGCGCCGACGTCCGTCGACGTCGACTCCCAGGCCGCTGTCGTCCCTGCCGACGACCGCTTCCAGACGCGCGCGCCCACCAAAGACAAGGAGAGACCTTCTCCGGGTTGGCAGCGCCACCGACTTATACAGAATCTTCGTAGTTCTGCGCCCTTTTTCCGACTGAACTGACAAATCCTATCCAAATTGAAGCGTTTCTGCGGGGGTGGAAGTTGATTCTGGCTACTACTGTGCGCGTGGACGGACCACCATTTTATTGTAGGTATTGTTCCTGTGAGTAGCGTCAACCGCTGGCAGACTTGTTTGCGCCCGTGTCGACTGGCGCCGCTGCGGCAGCAGGGAAGTCGACCTTGGCAGACAGTCAGGCGCCGACTCGTCAGGACGCGGCGAAAAAGGCGCGAGACGCCAAGCTCCGAAAGAGCCTCCTCCAGCTGAAGCTGCCTGCCGACCTGCTCGACAAATGTAAACGCATTGCCAAAGGTCAGCAGTGCTAGTGGTCTGACTCTGGCTGTGTATTCATGTCGTTCTCCCAGCCACTGCTGTATGTACGGGTCTTGATCTTGCTTGCAAAAAAAAACAGGCTGCCAAAGCCACTATCACAGCACCAGTCGCAACTGTACAACAGCGAGTGCCGCGTGAACGCGAGTCGGTTCAGTACGTGGGCGGGGTCGTGCTAGTTGTCGGTGGCCGGTCGGGTTGGTCGGCAGGGAAGGCCTTGCCGGAGGAGACCGTGTGGAATACGAAATACTCTTCGTTGTCGTCGGCCACACTCGCGTCCGACTCTCCAGACGACATGCCGTCGTCGTCGTCGTCCTTGTCGACTTTGGGTCGCTTGTGGCTCGGTTGCGTCGACGGCTGCACCTTCTCGGCCGCCTGCGCCTCCATCTTGCGCAGACGACGCCGGCCGCGCCACAAGACGAGCCATTCGCGCACGGGCTCACTCAGCTTGCTGTGCAGCGTCATCTTGTAGAAGATGCACACCGCCATCGTCGATGCAAGACCCAGCGCCTAAGAGTCGACTACAGCTACGATTCATGGCTGTCACCACGGGGCCGAGTCGCGCGCGCCCATATGCAAGGGGGGTTGGGTAGTGGGTAGTCGACAACCTTGCCCCCGAGGCCCTGCCTCCAAAAGAACAAAATGAACAGGTATTTCACCCCACTTTTCGTGCACGTATCTTCCTCCTGGGAAGCCCTTCGAAAATTTCTTACCCCTTCTTAACCTGTACGGCCTCGCGCTTTCGTCACTCGCCGAGCCGACTGCGCGTGCGCGTTGCGCTCACCACGAAGACGACGACGTCGTACTCGTGCGGGCCTCCGACCTCGGCGTCGGTGCCGTTGGTGGGCGCGTCGTCGCGTTGGCTCGCCCTGATCGAGTTGTCGTTGCCGCTCTTGGAGCGGTGCCGCACCGCCCTGCGGCACCACAGCTCCACCGCCAGCGTCGACAGTACCAGTAGCAAGAACCACGACAGAGTTCGGCGCAACACCATCGCGTCCGATTCTCGTGTCGTGCGAGACGAACGAGAGAATCGCTGCGGCGCGTTTTCAGCGTGCGCCGATTACTTTACACTTCTTTACAACTACCGCACCACGCGACTCAACGCTGGTAGCGCGCCAGCTCTGCGCAACGCATCGTACACATACCTGTAACTGGGGTGGGGTTTTGGGGGGGGGGGGGTTCCCTCCCCCCCAGGTGCTGAGTTTGACCCTACCCACACCCTCCCCAACCCTCCCCCCCAGGTTGTCCTGAACCCCCACCCAGACCCCCCCAGACTTTTTGGAAACTTTCTACTACATACTATAATGCAAAATAAATGCATTTTGTACAATGTTTTTGAGCAAGAATCGACCCAAAAGTGTCTATTTTGCGTTATTTACAGTGTATTTTGGCTAAAAAGTACCTATTTTCAGGTTTTTACAGTGTATTTTTGACTAAAAATAGACCAAAAATTGCCTATTTTTTCTGCCCAGACCCCCCCCTCCTCCAGATTTTCACCCCACCCACCACCCCCCCCCCCCCAGAAAGTGCCCGAACCCACCCCCCCAGGTCCAAATCCCGGTTACCGGTATGATCGTACACACCGGGACACAGATCGTCGTGTTCTTTCCTGGGCTACGAACGAGTGCGTGAAACGGGTTGCCTCTGCCTTGGCAGCGCTTTCGAATCGGCCTATCAGAGTTCGCGCAAACGCTGCGCGGCCTTTTCCGGAGTGAGGTCGCGCTGCGGCTCGCAGAAGAGCTCGTAACCCGCCATAAACTTCTTGACGGTCGACGAACGCAGCAGCGGCGGGAAATAGGAGGCGTGCAGTTGCCAGCCCGAGGCGCTGAAAGTCAGAATTCTCTTTAATAGACACTCTGCCACCTCACTTCAGCAGCAGTTGTGTTCGTCTCTACCGACCCCTTGGGTGCTGGACACCAGCCCATGCTATATGGAAAGGAGCAGCTGAATAACCGGTCGTATTTGGACAGGAGTCGCTTGAGGATGGAGGCGAGGTCGCGCTGCTGCCGACTACTCAGCTGAGTGAGACATTGCGCGCTCGTGGCGGGCAGAAGCAGTGTTTCGAACGGCCACACAGCCCAGTAGGGCACGACCACTAGCCACGACGAGTTCGAGCAGACGACACGTTCCGTCGGCTTCGACAATTCCTGAACGCAATATATTTCGAATGTTTCATATCTGAATGCGAAAGTCTCCAGAGTGCTAAGCGGCCTGTTCAGCGTAGTCGAGCAGCATGGCCTTGTTGTGCTTGGCGAAGTAGGCCTCCTGGGAGCGGCGCTTCCTCTCGATGAGCGTTGGCAGGAAGTCGGAAGCCCAGATCTGACAGTGCGGATGTCTGTTTGAGCAGCCCATCGATTCGCCCTTGTTCTCGAAGATCTGCACCCAGGCGTGGCGCTCGGCTGCCAGCGATCCACCCCGTGTGCAATCGTCCCGTCTCCGTCTCAGCGCACAGAACACCGACAGAGTTCGCGTATTTGCTCCGTCCAGCGTAATATCACGGCCAAAATTTCGTCCTCTGTCATCGTGGCGAGCTGCTGGCTCGAGTCGGGACTGAAGCACATCACCCGACACTCGCCCGAGACGCTCTCGCTGCGGAAGAGCTCCGCCTGGCTGGCTGGTCCACCACAAGCGGTGCCTTCCTACTGTCGTGTACAAAAGTGGAGTGAGTGACTGGCTAAATACAGTGCGCGCGCTTGCAGCGCATACCTGCCCACTCGATTTGGCCGACGGAGGTAGAAGGAAAGCGGGGAAGTCATTGTTGAACACATAGGTGTCGCTGTAGAACGGTGTGACCAGTCCATTGCCTCGTCGTCCCCATGGCTGATGTTCGAATGTTACACGAGAAAGAACGTCTTTATTACAATCAGAGACTGAGATCGTAATTGCGACGATACCTGCAACTGGTCGGGTGGGGGGGGGGGGGGGGGGGGGGGTCAAATAGGAATCCACCCCCAGCCAACCTCAGATTTTTGCTATGTATTTGTAACCTACCGATATCTAAAATATTGTTTTAACTATAAAACAACAAAAAAGGCTACCGTATTCAGACTGGAAACAAACTTGGTTACAGGTATGATTGTGATTACGAATCGCTTGTTTATATGTATTTATGTTGTATGTTGTCGAACGTCAGTCCAGGTGCCAGTGGGTTAACGTCTTGCTCACGTTCTTGCTTGTCTGGAGCTGATGAAAAAGGAGAGAGACGTGCAAGATGTGTCTGCCATACTGAAAGGTGTTTTTCGTATATTTTTACCTGTCGTCAAGCTCGGCAACGCCTCTACAGCCCCGGACCACGGTCGGCTTAAGCGCTGCGGTGAAACGATCACCCATTCGTCGAGGAGCGGATTATAACGTCGATGTGGCAACATCATCACGTTGACATCCAGCAGTGTCTGCATTTGAATTGGACCCAACAGTAATTTGAAAATGGTCACTATAACCACACATACCTATATGTTTTGCTAGATGGGGCGATACAACTTCGTAACTTTTACCATTGTCGTTACACGCGCATTGCATTCCGTAATCTAAAAGTGGTGTCTACATTTTGCGATTAGTTACAATCACATTACCAGTTTTGACAGTATACGCAGAGCAGAAAGTGCGCGTTACTTAATCATGTTAGTACGGTACCTTGCAGTTTTAAACTATATTTCGAATTTTCTTCGCGCCCCTTTTAATCTTTTTATCTTTCTCGGGAACGAATTTTTGTAGGCGTAGTGTTGTCTCAGTCGATTCCTGCAGGCAAGCAGGGAGAAAAATATTGCACATGCCTCGCGCCAAGCAAAAGAAGCCGGCGAAATCTGCTAGCTGCAGAAAATGTCAAGGGACAACACAGAACTTGCTCTTACCGGCCCAGCCTTGTCGGTGCGCTGAAAAAGAAGCTGCTAATCGGAGCAGCGCTTCTGGAGAAGCAGCGACGAAAAGGAGCAGGCGTTTAGATGTGAGGATGGTTCTGTACTTTTCTTGAAGGTGTTGATGGATCGGTTGCAGGGCCAAAGTTCCCGTCGAAAAATCAAGACGACAATTGGCGCGCTCCAATCGGCTGTGGCCGTCGTGAGACGCGTTTACTTCCATCAAGTGGACGTCACGAAAAGGAGCGACATTGTCGACGTATTTCTCAGCCAGAGACACGTACGTACGTCGACACTTGCCATTGGCATGCCGTCTAGATGTATCCGTGAATCCTCCAATAATGCCCCCCTAAAAATTCAATGGTGCCGGTGCCCCCGGGGGCAAGAAGTAGGGTAAATTAACCGTGCGGGGCAATACGGTAGGAGGGGCACATTTGGGAGGGGCAGCCAATTTGATATCTGCTTGGGGGGAGGCTTCTGCTCAAGTTTAGGCTTTTGCTTAGGCTTAGGCTTTTGCTTAGGCTTTGGCTCAGGCTAAGACGAGATCAGGCTTAGCTTGCCCCCCCCCCCAAATCTGCCCCTCCTACCGTAATGCCCCTCACGAGTAGATTTTCCGTCGGCACGGTGGCCTAGTGGTAGAGACTGGGACTCATGATCGCAAGGTCCTGGGTTCAATTCTCGAGGGATCCACTATTGAGAACTATCCCTTTCAGTGGATTTTTCTTTGGTCATGCTTGCCGTAGAACATATGTGGCGTTCTTCTTCTGTGTCTGTGGCGGCCCTCGTGGCCACTATGCATGCCTCAGACCGAATGACGTCATTTGTGTGCTGGGACATGGTCGGAGCCGTCTGGACAGCAGGTTGGTCTCCTCTGGGAGCTGTATGTCCTGGGCGTCCCTTGAGCTGCCGGCCAGCGGAACCAACCCGGCGGCAGTGACAATTCCGGCCCGTTACGGGAGCCAGCCCTCCAGGATCGGGCTGACTGGGTCTCATCTCTCACTAGCAGCGGTCGCTTGTGACCAGAGAGAGGCCCCCGCGATCATAGAAGCGGCCCACACACAAACAAACAAAACAAACAGTAGATTTTCCCAAGAAGTACCCTACGTTTTGCATTATACAAGGACACAAATCAAGCAGAAGTTACGTATAAATGGTGTGTACACAGACACCGATTTAATGAATGACATTTGAGCTACTTTGAACTGTAAATCACCTAAGGAACGCAACTCAACTCCGATAGTGTCCCAGGGTAAAGAGCATAGGTGTAGATTGGTCCAAAAGCCAGGGAGGGGGGTCTCTGGGTGTTTCGAGGGGGAGGGGTCTCACGAGCCAGGGGGAGGGTGAACCCACCCTAGACCCCCCTGAGCCCCCCTATGGTAAAGAGAGGTTAAAAGTATAGTGCCCCGGGACACTATTGGAGCATTTACGGTACGTATGTATGTATGTATGCATGTTTGACAGTATGCACGTATGCATGTATGTATGTATGTATGTGTGTGTGTATGTATGTACCGGGGTACCGGCCTCACTTTTCTAATGTCGTGCCCTTTTGCAGAAGTCCGCTTCGGTGGTCTTGGAGACGTTTCCGAATGTCGTGTGCACGCTCTCTGGCGCCGGCTGCGCCAAGACGATTCATTTGAAAGTGGTGGACGTTGAGCAGTGCGGCGCTCTGGAGGGCGGGGTGTCGTCTTGGGCGCTGTTGGACGAGTGGTTGTCGAACGCCGAATTTGGCGGCTGCTTCGCCTGTCACCTGTCGACAGTGGACGGCGCGACGTTCGCCCTGGACGCCTCTCTGAGACACAAGTACTGCGTGTGGAACCCGGTGCTCGAGAGGCCACAGACCACCAAGGCGGCGCTAACGGCGCTCAGAGAGGTCGTCAGGACCTTTTGCCTCGCGCCCAATGCGCTTAAGGACCGACAGAGAATCGACGCCGCTTTCGAAGGTTCGCCGACTTTCGTTGACATCGCTGGCTGGTGGAGGGGAGAAGCATAGGACCCGCTTCAGAGTTGGACGCGGCGGAGAGGAGGGAGGGGGCGGAGTCGTCGTCTGTCAGAGCCAAAGAGGACGTGCATCAGTTCTATTCGGAGCTGAAGGCGCTGCGGTCGACGCGTGCCGACGAGGCTGGGGGAGGGCCGGCGGACGTGCAGCACGCGGACCTCGTGCCACGCCTGCGCCAGTACCAGGCGGAGGCCGTGCACTGGATGCTACGCAGGGAGACCCGACCGCAGGCCAGTGGCGAGGGCGTATTCTTACAGACAACACGCTTTACGGTTGTTGACGTATACATATGGTGACTGACACGACATACTGCCGCGAGTCGCAGTCAGTGGGACAGCAGAGAAGCGTGTTCAGGAGGCGGCGGTGGCGGAGTGGCAGCGGTGGCAGTCGGAGGCGGTGGACTGTCGGTTCCGCGTCAGCGGCGAGGAATTCTGGTTTAGGCCGCGCTTTGGTCAGGTCGTCTTTCGGGGCCGCGACGCTCGGCCACCGGGCGTCCACCTACCGCCCGGTCCGCACTACGGTTCTCGAAGTGATGTCGACAGCCGATGAACGTGTGCGCGCACTCTTTCAGGAGGCATCCTGGCTGACGAGATGGGCCTGGGAAAGACGGTGGAGACGTTGGCTCTTGTCCTGCTCAATCCCAAGCAGTTGGCGCCCCAGCAGCAACGGTTGCCGCCGCGACAACAGACTGCGGTCTGTGGCGGCAGTTCTGACGACGCCGAAGTCGCCGAACTTCTGCAAGAGTTGGTCTCCGAAGTTTGCGGCGCGGTGGATCGCGAGACCGTGGTGAGCGTTCTAAACATAAAATAGTACAAAGCAAGATTTCGCGCAAGTCACGCGAATACGTTTACACATTGTCTGACGCGCAGTGCACATCAGATACTCGAAAGCGTTTCCTTCGACAGAAGCGTCATATGCACTCTCTTTTTACTTTTGAATGTCCGCCAATAAACGGTGCTCGATGAAGTGCCTTAATAAATAAAAAATACAGAATATCCGTAGAGAGAGTGCAGTCACATGGGTCTATCGGAATAATATTTTTTTTTTGGGGGTTTGTTTTGTTTTTTTTTAGGTGTTGGGGTGGTTGTTTTGTTAGTTTGTATGTTATTTTTGTGATTTGTGGATTGAGATTTTTTAATTGGGTGGTTGGGTTGTTTTTTTTTTTTAATTTGGGGTAATGAGTAAGTTTGTTGTGGTTTTTGTTGTGTGTGTTGGGTGGGAGGGAATAAATAGAGAGAGAGTGCAGTCACATGGGTCAGTGACCGAGACATGCCCACTGCGCTGCGTATGATGTGAATGGGATGAGTTCAGCAAGACGAAGACTGGCGTCAAACGCGGAAGCGCAAGAATCAAGTGCTAGCCACGATCGAGGCGCCGCGCAAGAGGCGACGCAAGAGGCGTCGTCCTAGCCGAGATGAGCATGAAGACGACGACTACACCGAGGAGGAGACCGACTCAGCAGAACGCGTCTTCTGCCTGTGTTATGGCACCGCTAGAAAGGTTTTCCGACTGCGAATTGAGTGTCGGTGAGGATTTACGGGGGCGGTGCTGGCAGGAGCGGCGTCAGTCGTTGATTCGGTGCGGCGGCGACCGTTGCGGAGGCAGCGTGCAGCACCGCGAGTGTGTCGGCTACGACGACGCCTGGGAGGATGCCGCCTATCGCTGTCCCAGCTGCGTGGGCCACGAGGTTACGCACCCTCCCCTGCCCATGCACTTGAGAAGTCGCCGGAGTGTGTCTCGTGCTGCAGGAGGCGCTGGAGTCGAAGGCGACGCTGATCGTCTCGCCCCAGTCGATCGCCTACCAGTGGTTCGAGGAAATCCGCAAGCACGTGTCCGCCTACGCGCTCGACGTCCACGTGAGTGCCGACCCTGCCTGCGTGCGTGCGTGCGTGCGTGCGTGCGTGCCTCGCTGTGTGGAGCGCATGGCGTGTACCCCGCCCGCAGGTGTACCAGGGCGTGCGTCAGGGCGGCTGGCTGCACCCTCGACGCCTAGCCGAGTCCGACGTGGTCATCTGCACGTACGAGACGTTCCGCTCCGAGCTCGACTACGTCCACGATCCACAGGCGGCGTCCAAAGGTCTGCTCTCACCACCAAACAGGCCCAGTTGACTTATGGCATTCGTATGCACGCGGACGCCGATGGGCCCATCCATTCACTCGCCTTATGCGCTTTCACAAAAGCCGCGAGCAGCGAGACCGCGCTGCCAGCTTTTTTCCTTCCAGTTTGGAATAAACGATTAGGCGAGGCGAACAACCAGTTTTTGTAAGGGGCTTTTGCTCGAAAAAAACGGTAGTCGGTAGGCGGCGCTTTTGGCGGCCATCGGACAAGGGGTTCTCTCGTGATTGATTGGCAACTTTCGGTCGCGATTTCCTCTAGCCGCGCATTCTGCGCGAGACGCACTCTGGAATACATTTGGCCCGACGCGTCTTTCTTGGCCTTCTGCGCCTCTTCTCACTCGAATTAGCGGCGTCGCTCATCATAATTTCTCCCTTGTTGCCGCAGCGTCTAGCCTGCCGGTCAACGATGGTTTCGCTAGTCCTACTGAGTGGCGTCTTCTGCCTGCTCGTCGCGTGTGGTCAGTTTGTGGACTGTGGCCGTTCTCCTAGTTGCGTAATCGAAAGTCGGCAATGCTTAGGCGTTGACGGTGCCGTGGCGATGCCCCAGGCACTCCAGCCCAGCGCCTCCCATCCATACCATCGCGTCAAACGAGAGCCAGTGACGGAACGTGGTTCCTCCGACTTTTCGAACGTTTAAAGATCACAGTGTGAAATGTTAGATTATTTATTTGTTTTTTTTTTCCAAAATTGGCAAAATCAGACGAACTGAAGATCGACGTTTCGAAGATATACGACATGCGCAAGACCCTTGGCAACGGCGGCAGAGGGGGCCATAATCCGTTGATGTTCGGATAATTGGGGTCGAAGACGAATGGGGATAGATCTATCTACACATGATATCTCGCGCGCGATTTCGTCACACTCTCGTTGCGTTGACGAAAACAGAGGCGCTGACAAAAAAAACGGCTACTCCACACAGCGTTGTACAATGTACATGTATCTGAGTGTATGCTGCGCATTGATGTAGACAAGGTCTACAGTAGACTGAACGGTCTTTCGGTGTGGGATCGAAGGTGCCTTGTCTGGACTTGACGCATCATTTTCAGCGCTGCGCCACCCCAAGCGCTACCATCCGACGCCGACTCCGCTGACGGCGGTTCGCTGGTGGAGGGTGAGTGCGTCTCCCTTCCTGACGAGGAATGAGTCTTTGTCGTTGTGCGGAGGGTGCTGTCGCTGCGCTCTGTAGCTGGTGCTGGACGAGGCGCAGATGGTGGAGGGCGTGGGCAGCAAGGCGGCCGAGATGTGCGCCTCTCTCGAGGCGGACAATCGCTGGTGCGTCACCGGCACTCCGCTTCACAAATCCCTAGCCGGTAGCCCTCCTTTTTTTCAAGCTCCCACGGTAGGGCGGCACGGAAACCTGCGAACTCTAGAACTGTACGGCCTGTTCGCCTTTCTGCGCCTACAGCCGTACAGCGCGCGAGCCTGGTGGAACGCGCTCCTCTGGCGGCCCTACGTCGCCGGCAGCAGGCGGCCGCTAGTCGAGACCGTGGCCAGACTCATGTGGCGTCGAGAGAAGGCGGACGTCAGGGAACAGGTGCGTGCCACTCGCGTGCTCGACGATTCTCAGCTGAGCAAGGAGAACAAAGTCTAGATGGGCGTACCGGAGCAGCGGCGTCTCGTGCACTGGGACGCGTTCAGCGCGGTCGAGCAGCACTTCTATGAGCGCACGGCCGAACGGTGCGCCATCGACGCGCGACACATCCTGGAATTGAACCGGTTTGTCTAGGCGACGTGCTAGGCCGATGGCTGCGACGGACAGTGCGCGTTCAGGTTCAAAGGCTTGAGCGACGGCACGCGTCTCGTCGACCTGGACGCCCACTCGGTGGCCGAGGTGGGGGAGTCTGCGTTTCCCACTCATGTGCATGCGAGAGCGCGCGAGTGTTCAGCTGCTGCGGCCCCTCTCCAATTTGCGTCGCTGCTGCGTGCACCCGCAGGCCGTGAGCTTGCGAACGGGTCGCGTCCTGGGTCACGCTCCCGCGCACGCCGACAGGTTGGTGTGTCGTCTGCTCTGTCGACCTGCTCTGACGCCGACTCGCACGCACGTCGTCTTGTCCAGGGTGCTGACCATGGACGAGGTGCTGGCCAACATGGTCCGAGAGACGAAGACCGAGTGCGAGGAGCAGCTGCGTCTCTTGCTCATGGCTCGCAACGGTGCGTTCTCCCCCCCCCCACCTCCTTCCAATCAACCAATTTGGCAAGCCGTTCCACCAACCAGCGCAGGCGTGGCTGGCTGCATGTGGCTGCTGGGCGAGGAGGGCGCGTCGGCCGTGGCGGGCGTCTACCGCGAGACGTTGCGCTTCGTCGCGCACAAGCAACCCAAGTACCGCGCCGACCCGCTGCCCCAGATCCACGCCCTTCACAATCTGCTCGCCGTCGAAGACGTTCGTGTCCCGTTCCGCTCCGCTGGCTGCTGACGTCAGCCAATCCCGTCTCAACAGGGATCGAGCGACTTGGCGGAGCTGCACGAGCGACTGGCGGAGTTGGAATGCAGGTTCCTGCAGGAGGGCAGGGAGCAGGTACGCCGCAGCTCTGTCGCCCTCGTCGAGGCGAGCGCGCACACGCTGGAGCTGTCGGCCAAGGTCTGTCTAGACAATTGAGCCCAGCCGGTGGTTGTGCGACCCTTCACGTCAGTCTAGGTCGTCAACCCGCGCTGGTTCGTCTCGCTCTCGCAGAGGCGGGCGAGCGACGCGGCGACCTTCGACGCTGAACGCCTGGCCGACTTGGCGAAGCGCGTCAAGCAGCAGCTCGACAACACCTACGTCGGTGCCGACAGGGCGAAATTTCGGTGCGAAAATTGTTTGTATACACTTGACATGTCAATTAGTAGCGCATGCAGGTTCCGCGACCTGGGTGGCCTGGGTCTGTTGCTGACGACGCGTCTGGACGCGCTGGAGGAGGGGCGCGCGGCGCTCGTCGACGGCTTGCTGCGCATGGCCGCCTGCGCTCGCTTCTCCGACGTCGACGCCGACGCGCTGCACAGACTCACGGAGACGGCCGCGCACTGCCACCTCAGGCGCAACATGCAGACGAGTCGCGAGCAACTCAGGTACGCCCCCCTCCCCTTCCCAGCCAGAAAGTTCCACTGACGCGCGCTTCTGACGAGTTCGTACGTCGAAAGATTGTTGTTATTTAGGTGCGAAATTTGCCTGGCCGACGATCTATTCGAACGGTACGAGGCCTGCCTGTACAACTTCGAGGCGAAGGAGCAGCAGGTCGCCGACAGTCGGAGGGGCGCGCGCTGCAGACGGCGGTCGGAGCAGCTTCCTTGCGCAATCAGCGCATCCACTTTGACTTCTTCGCCTTGACAGGAGGCAGCAACTGGGCGAAGGAGAGCAGAATACGGTGGAAGGAGGGCAGGCCGATGGGGGGGAGGGCGAAGAAGCGGCGGTGCGCGTCCACTTCTACGACCGACTGCGCAGAGGCAACTGGCAGCCGTCGACGGCGGAGCAGGCGCTCAAGGCGCTGCTGCACTGCGCCAAGCCAGCGGTCAAGACGGCTACAGAGCACGCGCTGCTCGCTTCCGGTCACTTGACTTTTCACGACGACTTCTGCACGCGCGCACGTTGTCGTGGTCGTTGTTGTAGGCGAGGAGCAGCTCCAGTGGCTGACAGGCCTCAAGCAGGAGTTCAGCGCGCTGCGCGCCCTCTGGATGGCCGCGTCCGACTACGTCGCGGCCAGGGACGAGCTGAGCATGAGCAAGGAGCGCGTCCGCCTCAAGAGCGCCGAGGAACGCCAACTCGAGCGACTCCTAGGCGCCGACTACCGGCCGCCGCCCAACGCCGTCGCCCAGTCGGAGCTGCGCGCCATGTTCATGGGCAACAAAGTCGGACAACTCGCATCCCCAACCATCCCAAAAACGCAAAGATGACTCTCGCGCGCTACAGCTGGAGTCGGCGACCTATAAGTCGACCCTGGAGCGCAAGGAGGGCCAGCTCAACTACTTACTGGGACTACAAGAGGGCAAGACGGAAGCGGGAGGCGCCGGCGCCCAGTCCAGCGCTGGTGTCGCCCCGGCCCCCCACCGGGAGTGTCCCATCTGCACGGGCGCTATGGGCGCCAGGTGGGCGGTGCTCCGCTGCGGACACAGCTTCTGCCTCGAGTGCGCCCAACGACTGGGCGCCAGTCGGTGAGTGGGTGCCGAGAGTGCGATAACGACGACACTGACACCAGTCACTACTCCCCACCCACGTACTTGGACTAGGGCTGGCTGCACGCTCGCCTGCGCCATTTGCCGGTCCCGATTCCCGTCGTCGACCGTTCAATACGTCCTAGCGAAGAACGGCCCGGCCGCGGGGTCGGGCCCATCAGTCGCCGGCCCGCGCGTCAAAGGCAACCACTCCACCAAGGTTCAGTGGAGTCGACTCATTCGCAAAAGTGCAGCGCAGCTGGAGAGTTGTGCCCTGCCAGGTGGTGGCGGTGACTCGGTGCCTGCTCTCCCTGGAGCGCGACGCGAAGGCGCTCGTCTTCGCCGAGTGGCGTCCGGCGCTCGAGATCATTGGGGCGGCGCTGCGGGAGAACGACATTCCCTTCCTGGCGCTCGACCACTCGGCCGCGCATCGACGCGCCGCTGACGACGTCGTCGCCCGCTTCCGCGCCGAGCCACAATGGAAGGTCTGTGCCGCCATGCGTGCAATCGCGGCTGGTAGGGTGGCGGGGGGATACGGATGCCGAGTTTCACCAAAATTGCGACAAAATCGGTACTTCTGGTATTAATAGGACCTAAATAGCGTTTTTAGCTGTCTACACTGGGAAGTACTGAACAACCAACGTTTACTCACTTTTATCGGTGGAGAATCTTCAGAAAAATGCTGGGGTTCCTCGGTCCTCCACCCCCCCCCCCCCCCGACCCAAGTAACAAGTATTGGTCAGCGCCCGCTGTACTAGCGCTTGCCGACCGACACGCACCGCGTTTAGGCGCTGCTGCTGCCGCTGTCGAGCGGCGCGAACGGACTGAACCTCGTGGAGGCGCAGCACGTTCTATTGGTGCACCCCATACTCAATTGCGCCGCCGAACTGCAGGCCGTGGGACGCGTCGACCGCATTGGTACGCCGCGCAGCGCTTTTGCCGCCACACGAAATGACGTCATGTCGGCGCTATAGGGCAGCGACACAAGACGACTGTGCACAGCTTCCTGGTGGAGACGACCATCGAACAGCAAATGCACCAGCTCAGACAGCGCGCACTCCAGGCGGCGGTCGACCAGCCGTCGACTTCGGCAAGCGCCGCCAGCGTCGACAATGACGACTCAGCGCTGACTCTGGGACAACTCAGGCAACTGTTCGCCTCGCTAGGCTGACGACAATACTCCAGACCAGATTTTACTCTCGCGTAAACGAACATTGCGTATAGCACGCTTCTCTTCCTTACGGACAGATTCGAATTCTCCGTTCGCGATCGCGTTGATGGAGCTGCTGCGACCGTTCTACTTGTCTTGTTGCTCCCTGTCGAGTTTCGCTTTAAGTTTGGGCAGGAGCTGCTGGCCCACGACCGCCCTGAACGGTGTCGATAGGGTGATCGTTTGGACGGCCAATGTGTAGGGCAAGAGAACGCGAGGCACTGACTCGATTCTTTCGGCCATTTTGACCTCGATTGCCTGGCCGTCGCTGAGGCCGCCGCGGGGCCGCTCGAAGGGGACGCAGTCGTAGACGCAGCTGCCGTCGACGTCGAACAGCTCGACCGATACCGGAACCGTGCGGAAGTGGTCGGCAAAGGTCACTGAACCACGCACCTCAGTCTAGGCGTCATGCCGAGACGGGACGTAACTTCTGGGGGGAGGGGGCGTAGTTGCCCGTCAGCCTGCTATCAGCCCCCCCCCCCGGTTGCACAACCCCGTCACTACAAGTATGGCAACAGGCGCACGTACGCTTGAGTACGTAGACGGCGCCGTCAGTCTTGATGCGCATCGACAGGTAGGAGTAGAGCACCGAGTCAAAGTTGAGCACCTGACAGCTGAAGAGAGATTTCGGTGCGCTGGCACGAGCGACGATGCCTCAAATGGACACGGACTCGCGACTGCCAGAGGTGTAGGAGGCGATGCAGGCGATGAGCAGCGCCTGCCGACCGTGCAGCGCGTCCTGGGCTACGCATAGCTGCAAGTTGTCGCCGCGGCAATTAAATGAGCGACATTTCAGTGGCAAAAAATTGCTAAGGCAAACCCTGCGGTGAATGATGTTGCGCGACGTCCTGGCGAACTGAAGCACCGACTCGTTGCAGTGGGCCGCAGTGGGCAGGACGGCGTTCGACTTGGCCAGACACCTGCGGGAGGGAGAAGAACGCTTTCCGCAAAACCCACGGGGAAGGAGCCGCGAAAAAAAGGTTACTGCTCGAGGAAGGGGGAGAGGAGCGCGCTCATCTTGAGTCGCCGCCTCTTGGCGCCCGGACGGTACTCGGCGACGAAGACGACCGACTCGTCGTACTAGAGCGGCGCCAGCGCTAGCACCTCACTGCAGGCGGATAAGCGGGGGCTCACAGCGGCAGGCAACTCCATGTTCTTGCCCGAGTCGCTGAGCTGGTCGGCGAGCGTGTCGATGGTGCGGCCCGCGAACGGCCAGAACGAGCGGTGGCCCGGCAGACGAACGTGGCACGCTACCAGCACCGCCGACTTGGCGGGCTGCCATCGAAAGCTCGTCACGGTTCAAGCGAGAGCCGCGAATTGGTATGTATGTATATGCGTACTATGACGAGCAGCTCGGTGCTGGAACTGAAGTGCGGGTCGCTCCGTATGGCCGCCAACTCGGTCTGGAGCGGCTCGGGGGCGACCTTCAAGGCCAGCCGCCAATTGTACAGCTTGAAGGCGCACAGCAAAGCCTCAATGATTCTAGCGAGGCTCTGAGAGTTCGCGGGTTCCCAGACCTGAACACGAGGCCTCTAGCTCAACACGACAAACACGCTCCACAGAGAGCAGGACCAACAGGCGGAGTAGACAACGGATTCTCGCGGAAGAGCTCGCACAATTCCTCTTCCACAACGAAGTTTGGAAATTCCGGCAGAGAGATCAGCGGAGCCATTGAGGGGCACGAGTGCCGGAAGGTGAATCTCGCTGCAACACGCAGAAACATCGGGACGGTTACGGCAGCATTGGCTCTCAGTGTATCGAAGCTGTAGCCGACCCTTGATTTTCTTCATCGCGTAGGGCAGATGCAGAGTGAATCGGTCCATGTCAGCGTGACCCCCTTGGAGGAGCGACGCCGCGAGCGGTTTACTGCCAATCGCGATTCGAGCTGTACATCCAAATGCAGTGAGTGCCCTACTCACAATCCGTTTACCTAGAGGACGTCTCCGCCTCGGCAATGGTGGCGTAGTGGAGCGGGGGCGCGCTGCCCGATTCTCGGCGCCGTCCTTCTTCCTCGAGGACGACGCGAAGCATCGGCTCGAGAAAGGCGCACACGGACTCGTCGCGACGCGACGACGCCTCGCTCCCGCCGCTGCTGCGTCTCGCGCCACGCGGTGCCATGCTCGCCACAGCAACTTCAATGCAGTAACTTTAGTTCTCGACGAACAAACGAAATGCAAAACGCAGTGAAGATGAACTTTAAAATATTGCATACCGTATATGTAAATTGGCAATTTGAAAATACACGTTTGCCGCACTTTGCTATATTTGCATATAGTGCACATTCTCACTAGTATATTTGCATATAGTGCGCTTTTGTACTATTGTCGAAGAGTAGAAGTAGTGGACGGGACCAAAGTGTGATTATCATCGCCTATGATACTGCCAAGTGTAGGTGACGGGTTCGAAGTCCCAGAGGTCGGGGTGGCCCACGTGGGGGCTGCTGTCGCGACAGCTGCTCGTCGACCAGCGGAAGGGCGGCTGCTGCTCGGCCGTCGGGCCCGCGATCGCTCGAAATTGCAGCGTCTTGGCCAGCGACATTGTCGTCAGCTGTAGTGCTCGTCTCGCACGATTGGACACGTCAGACAACCCCGCCTCAGAGTACCTTAACGTCGGTGCCGCCGTCGCATTTGTAGGCGATGTTGCTGAAAGGACAGCTGCCGTGTCGCGGCGTCAGCTCTCCTCTGGCCGAAATTCCATTCATGCCGGTCACCGGTGGAGTGCAGTTAGCGCGGGCCAGTGGGTCTTCTTCGAAATTGTTGTACCTAGAGGGCGTGGCACCAAACGCCTGCTCCACTGCGTCTCAGACGAAGCCAGGCCATAGTTGCCTCATGAGTCGCTGAAGGCTGTCCAGGTCACGAACGGTGTCATGGTCTCTTCTGAAGATCCGCGCCCTGGGGCAGTCGGCGTGCGTGAACCAATCGCCAAACTGCTGAACCTGTGCCGGGAGGCCGCTTGCTTCCCGCATCTCGCGAAAGTACCTGATCAATAAGTCAAGCACCAGAGTCTAGCCTTGTGGCGGGGGGGGGGGGGGTAGTATGGCTAACGGAATGTTGTAGCTGGCCCAGTAGCTGTCACTCTTGAACTCGGCCGACACGTCCTTGTCGCGCTCGATGCCCGGCATCGTCTCGACGATGTGGAGAAGTCCTTGGTCTGGAAGCGGCTCGCCGACCTTGAAGCGTTTGTAGTCGACTACCATCCATTGGTTGTTGTAGCTGTAGATGATGTTGAGACACGGCGACTCATATACAAGCTGTTGTCGCTTCCATTCGCCTTACGTACGTTCCGACGGGATATTGCTTGAAGACGTCGGCCCATTCGCGGCCGGTTCTGGCGAGGCGAGTAGCAATCTAGACGTAGCGCCAGCTAGATCCTTGTGTTTTGTAACACATCCAATTGTAATCTGATTTTAAGCTAGCTGAACCTGGGACCGAAAGGTAGTCAGCAGTCCGCGTGGCTGCACATGGCGGTAGACGGCGTAATCGTAGATGTAGTTGGTCGTTTCTGTGATGACCTGAAACGCGGTTGAGGCTGTTCTTGTGTCGCGTTGACTCCTGAGCGTATGTACGTACGTGCATACCATCTCCTCGGAAGTAATGTAGAAGTCGTCGAGTGAGGCGAGTGCCCCGGGAAAGCCCGACTGGGTGTAGGAAATCGGGTTACTGTCTCCTGAGAACGCCAATGCCGTAGCCTCGCATATAGTCGCAAGCAGCAAGCTCGAGTCCTCATCGAACCAGGGCGCGAGGTGGCGAACGCGAGCTTGTAGTGCTTGAGCAGCTTTACCATGAAGGTGTACGGCACCCAGGTGACGTGCGAGACGCCCAGCTCGGCATTGTCGGGCATGAGCTTGACGAGCACCGAGCAGGAGGGCCGGCGGTCGTGGATCGCGTCCACCGGCGCCGCCGCGGACGAGTGCTGCCACTCGATCGCCTTGTCCAGGTCGTCCAGGTCGCCCAGCAGTTGAATCAACCTACAGTTGCACGCCGTTCGAGCTCCAGCCGTTGTCGCTCGGTGACCAAACGTTTGTCAACGAGCACGCAAATTATAACATCGAGCGGATCCACGTCCACGCTGGGCCGCAGATCTCGGCCGTGGTACGCGTCCGCCAACCCTGCCAGTTGGTAGAGCAGAAGTTTCGTCTGAAGTGATTTGTTCCGTCCTCACATTTTCATACGTCTATAGAAAGAGCAGACACCGCCGGAACCTGTCTGAAGATAGGATCGTTTGGGTTTTCGCGAGCTTTTTGTTTCATCCAATCTATGTTGTCTTGCAAGAAGCGCCTAGTACGCGTACAGTAGTCCTGTCTGCCTGCGCAGAATGCATCAAAGCCTCCGTTGGCGCTCATGTCGGCTATCAGTCGACTGGTCGCCAAACCTAAGCAATGAAACTTGGGAACAGTGTGTGTGTGTGTGTGTGTGTGTGTGTGTGTGTGTGTGTGTGTGTGTGTGTGTGTGTGTGTGTGTGTGTGTGTGTGTGTGTGTGTGTGTGTGTGTGTGTGTGTGTGTGTGTGTGTGTGTGTGTGTGTGTGTGTGTGTGTGTGTGTGTGTGTGTGTGTGTGTGTGTGTGTGTGTGTGTGTGTGTGTGTGTGTGTGTGTGTGTGTGTGTGTGTGTGTGTGTGTGTGTGTGTGTGTGGTCCACCGAAACTCCGTTACCTTCCAGGAATCCAGCAGCGTAGGCCTGCTGCTCTTCGGCGTGGCCGCTCATCGTTTCGACTTCCAACTTCGCAAAGCTGACGAACAGAAGCTACAATACATTTTGAATGATAACATTCGTCACTGGCCGACCCGGTAGAGTTGACGTCATTGTTGTAGAGCGCCCTGGCGACGACGACGCCGTCGTCGCAGCGACTGCGACGACACTGACAATGCTCTCCATGTCTGGCGCTGAGGTGGTGACGGCCGTTCCTGCTGCCCTTACACATCACGAAGTGCTGGTCAAATGTCTCGGCTGTCTGGCACTGGCACACCAAGAAGACCACAACGAGCAACCATTTTAAGCGTACAACCATCTTGGTAAAAGTCTTTGCAAGCCAAATCTAGTTTTATTGTGACCTTCCGCTTGGCTCCCAGTCGGCAGGCTGCGCGTACTCTTGTTGTGGAGATCACGTTTCTTGTTTTAAACAATCGTGCGAAGGCTATGTTTTGCACAGGCCACCAAGCAGACTGTCTTCTCTCGGAGACAGAAGGCGCTATGGGAAGCTCGATAAAAGCTCCGTATGGATCACAATGACTGCGGCGGACCGAGTCGTGCGAGCAGCTCCGACAAGAGTCGCTCCTGTCTCTCTACTTGCTGACTGAGACTTCGCACTGACGACTCCAGACCTTGTAGTCGGTCGGCCCTGAACAGACTCGTCCAGCACGATACAGTAGTGAGCGTAGTAGTTCTACAGTAAGCATTCCCCCATAAACCTACTTCTATTTTGAGACCAGACTACCGTATACTACAGTCACAAGCTGGTACTGGCGATCAATAAACATTCAAGAGAGTTGAGGTGAGAGGGGACGCACAGACGGCTGTGTGCACAAACCTTGGTGAAAGATCGGTCAGATCGAGGTCGTCTGGTTGTCGTTGCCTCTCCCCGTTCGCCGAATCACCCGCGAGTTCATCTTTTATGTCCTTTACATCCTCTAGTACCGATTGCAAACTGAAAACTCATTTCTGTTCTATAGCGATGGCTCTCCTCCCCTTATAGACGTACCGCGAGGTCGTGAGGTCGACCTTGTTCTCCATCTGCTCTGTGCTGAGCTTGTGCGTGTAGACGAGGTAACGCTCCATGGCCAGCTTCTCAAATGCCGAGAGCCTCGCGTTCTCCTCGGCGGACAGGTGCACTTCTAGAGCGCCGCGCGTACTTCTCATAGCATGGTGACACTTATCAATCACAAGACGCAATGCAATGGGAGTACTGAATCCAGCGGTGTCGGGTTTCCTCGTGCAGCAGGGGAAGCAGTAGCGCCAGAGACGCCAGACGTGCACGAGCAGAATGAAGGGCGGCGGCAGCGTGGGTCGCTCGTAGTAGGTGTGCACGACGTTGTAGCGGTAGAAGCGCCACACCTTCTCCGAGTTTTCCTGCACCCGCTCGAAGGTGTAGCTAGAGCGCGTCTCCTCTTCTGTATGTATGTCATTGTCAAGAAAATGTCTTCTGAGACTCGACCTGAACATGGCGATGAGTAGGTTGAGCAGCAGCACGTTCGTCAGCATCATGTAGATCGCGGAGAGAGCGCGAGTCAGCCAGAGCTGATTGGGACACCGAGTCAGTGTCGGGTCTAAGGCCAGCGCATCCGCGTCCGTGGTGCAGTTCGCCTCCGTGGCGCCTGTGCTCGATGCCGGTGCGTTGGTGCCGTAAGACATACCAAAATACCTTCAGCGCGCTCGAGGAACAGTTCGCCAAAGATCTGCCAGTAGGGCGTGTAGACGGCGTCGAGCACGAGTCGCGGTCGGAAGGGCTCGTGCGAGTGGAGCAGCGCCTGCATGGCGACGCCGAAGCTCAGGATGAAGATCACGAGGATGCCCAGAAAGAAGAGCAGGTCTTTCAGCTGCAAGTGGAGCGAGCGTCGTCCACGCAAGAACTGGGCCTATGTTGCAGCTCCTCGGACCATGCGCTGTATCATGATGATCTTGGGACCTATGGACTTGACGGCGTAGAAGTGCTCCATAAAGCGCAGGTAGCAGAGCAGCAGCGTGAGCGCGTACAACACTCGTGCCCAGATCTGCTCCTCTGGCGATCCGTCGCGATAGGCGAGCCTCAGCACGACCACGGCCGTCAGCAGCACCAAGACGGTGGCGTCGAGCAGATTCCACGACGAGCCCATGTGGTCCCAGAGTTTCGCGCCGATCGAGTTGCCCCCTCGAGCCATCACCTGCAGACAGCACCTCCATCTACGCTGCCTATGCACACTCAACGGCTAACGGCGCGCCTCTCTGATTTCTTCGACTGAGAGAGCAAACGACGTCAGCCACAACGCGTACTCGAGCCAGAGTTGCAGCGGTCGGCACTGGGACAACGGCACCGTCTCTCCTAGTACGATGTACGTGAACAGAGACAGGTAGAGTAAATAATACACCTAAAAATGACACCGGAATGCCACTCGAGGCGCGTGAGTCGCGCAAAACACACCGAATTGACGTAAAACTTGGCGACCGGAGCGTTATAGAAGTAGTAGAGTGAGCGACAGAAGCCGATGACGCCGGAGCAACAGGAGAGGCGCGAATTGCCAGAGCAGCAGGAGCAGATCAGCAGGGAATATCTAGCCTCGGACTTTGTGACCACTTTTGTGTCAAGCTCCACAGCGGCGTCCGCCCATCGCTTCGACGCGCTCTCTTGTGCCGTTGTGGGACGCTTAAAACTAATTGTAAGCACTCCCAACGGCATGACTGATGTGAGCAGTATCTGAACAGAGACGTGATAATTTATTCTAGTGAAATAGAGTGTAAAGGCAAAGTTGCGGACCTTCCATGCGGCGGTGCTCTCGAGCATGCGGCCGTACCATAGCTTGTTGAGCTTGGTTTGACAGCAGCCGAGCTGCATGAACTCCATGAGCATGGCGGAGTGGGCGAGCGAGAATGCCGAGCAGCCGCCCCACCGGCCGAGCTGGCGCGTCAGCAGCCGGTGCGCGCCCTCCTTCTCCATCGCGTAGCAGCTCGACAACACGCCCCCAGCCAGCCTCTCGTACTGTCTGCACAAGGACGCGCTCGGCACTGAGGGCGACCGCGACGAGCAAGAATAGCTCAGTGATCGAGGGCGTCGTCACAGCGCGCTCGTAGTCGGAGCTCCAACTCCCACAACACGGTCCCACCAAACTACGATTTGCGCCTCATTGACTGGGCGACCCCTTTCCGCTGGCAAGAGGAGGACCCGCCCGCCCAATAATCTTCCTGCTGTGTGATGGCGTCAGAAAAAAAAACAGAAAGGAGTCGCGTACTCGGCGTCGGCGAGCAGTTCTGCGCTGAGGTCGACCTCTTCGTCGCGCGCGGCGACGCGTGCGAGCACCCGCAGAAGGCGGCTGGCGACGAGCGAGGCGCCCACGGGGTCGCAGCACAGTCGCCAGAAGAGCGTCGCCAGCGCTCGCTTGTGATAAAGCAGAGCCCACAGGAAGAGTTCTTGTTCAGCAAGAAAGGAGTCCCCGCGAGCAGACGAGTCCGACGACGGTCTGCGCAAGTCGGCACTCGGAGACCGGTTTGGTTCCATAGACTGTGTCTTGGGACGTGACTCGCAATGGCAGATTTGCAATTTTGCATGGATTACCGTAGGCAACCAGAAAAAAAACATTGTGCAGAACTTTGCAATACCATGTATGTACGTACGAGAAGCTATTACGTACGTCATCGCAGCTGGAAAAGCAGATCTGTAAGTTGGATTGAGAAAAGATCCCAATAAATTCAGCCCTTACTCGTAGGTCTGGTTAACCTAGAGCCCAAAATGCGAGTCACGTTCTTGATAGGGTGGCTGGTAGTCGTTGGCGAGTAGATGGGCAATGACGCGGCCGATGTCGGCGAGCAGCGGGCTGCGGTTCCGCTCTCCGTCCCACGCGTAGTCTGCGGACAGCGAGTCCTTCGGCTGGCAGCAGCACGAGTAGAGCTTGCGTCTCTGGGAACGGGCAACACTGGACGTTCGAGCAGAAATTAGAGCAAACGCACTTTGTTGTCAGCGCAAAGGGCGCGCACGACGTGCGCCATGGTGTTGGCGGAGTCGCGCATAGAGGTGGCGTGCAGCTCCGCCAGCCGACGCGTCGTCAAAAAAGTGTCGAGTCTCACGCCGCAGTCGATGAACAGCTGCACGAACTGCTCGTTGTCCGAGAGCAGCGCCGTCGTCAGCGGCTCGTCGAAGTTGATCGTCTGCACAGCGCAACTGTCCTAGTTTTGGCAGTAGTTGTATTAAAAACCGGTTTGCTCAACGGACCGTCCAGAGTTTGCGCGTCTCGGGCGCGAGGATGCGCTGCCGGGCGAGCTCGGGAGCGTTCCAGACGAGAGCGAGGTCGAGCTGCGCGCGCGGCTCGCTGCGTCTCGCCTTCATGAGCGCGCTCATGATCGCCTTGTCCAGGTCGCTGCACGCGTCGTCGTTCACCTCGAAGCACGTCACCTGCATCGGCGTCAAGGCGCGCACTCCACCACACTAGCCGTTTTCGCCTTCCGTTTTTTACAGCCTACCAAACGTCTTTTGTTTAGGATTTGCTTGATGCGCTCCAGGGCGACCTCGACGTCTCGCGTTTGGCTCAGTCCAAGCACCGTCCTCAGTTGGAATGAGATTTCGGTGTCGAACGTGTAGCCGAATATGGAAACTTCGTCGCTGCAGCGCGCTCGTGCGAATGTGCGCAGGCGCTTGCGCGAGCTCTCGAGTTGAGTTACCCGGTGTGCTTGCCCTTTGACACGCGGTAGGCGGCGGCAAGCACGTCGGCCACTCGTCCCGACTTGTCGACGACGACGACGGGAATGTCCCTCTCGACCGCGTCGAGTGTCTGCAGCAGGCTGTTCGGCCCGCCCTCCACTAGCACCAAGACTACCGGCACGAACACTGAAAGGAAGTGCCCACGCAATCCTTCAGTGTTCCTCGCAATAAAACAGAAAAGTTGAGTGCCCAACGGGTTTTTCGAAACAGTTCGAAACTACAACCGTTGAAAAAGGTTTGCATAGCAAAAACGCTCGAAACCGACCATTTGCGGAAGAAGTCGCGTGAGTCGTGCGAATGTGCTTCTCGAGGCTGGCTCTGAAGGAGATCTCGACGCCGAACGTGTTCACCGTGCCGTTGTCGACGAGAATAAAGTGGCTGTGGTTGTGGTCGAGCGGCGCGGTGTTGCCGTCGCAGTCGCGCAGCGAGTAGACGGCCGGGAAGCAGCCGTCGCCCTAGGGTGTGCACAGACTGTCGCGGCGCATTCCTCGTCGTCTATCAGGACGCTGTGTCTTACGCGCGCGCTGACGAGCGACTCGCGGTTCTCGATGACGCCCCACGAGGCGATGCCGATCGCGACGACCGGCTTGTCGGCGCTGGAGAGGCCGTCGCCTCGACTCAGCTCGTACTCCTGCATGGCCTCGCCCACGTAGCGCATCACGCCCGTCGCCGTGCCCCCGGTGATGATCCACGCGTCTGGCGGGCGCGAGCGCGAATGTCGTCAGGCGGTCGGCATCGGCATCGCACGGAAGAAATCGAGACCGGTGGCGGTGGCGGCGTCGACGAGGCCCCGCTTGAAGGCGTCGACGAGACGGGGTCGCATGAAGAAACTCTTCGCTCCGCCCGTCACCGAGAGCACGAGCTTGGGCGAGGGAAGACACCAGACGTCCGTGAGCAACGCGTGGATCTGCTCCATCGGCGTCTCGTGCTCCACTCTCGCGTACTGAGTGAGGAAACGCACGCCAGCTGAGTGCGAATTCATATGCGCCGCTCGAATGTCAAATGCGCTCACGGGAGCTTCTTTCGCCTTCGACCCAAATCCAGTGAACTTGACGAGCCCATACGCAGCACACGATTCTAGCTTCGTGTGCCTGGCAGGGTCCCACTCTTCGTCCAGGACAAGCTGATCCGCGTTCGACGTGGAGACTTTCAAGGCGTGCTGTTCGGCGAGTCGACCGCACTTGCACATGCCCTGCACACTGTGGGATGAAATGTAGCGACCGCAGTCGCGTTGCTGCAGCGACTCTCTGGCGAAGGCGCGGAACCGTTCCTACAGAGTGTGTCGAGTCGATAGGTCGTCGACAACTTTTCTGTTCGCCATCGGCTGTCGACAGAGGCAGTACCTTTTCATTGCGATGTATGGCGAAGCTGAGGCGTGAGTCGGCCTTCTTGAGGGCTTCGTTATCGTTACCAGCATCGGGAAGATCGGTGGGCACGGCGAGATGGCACTCGTCGTCCATGACGGACTGGAGACTGCCGACCGAGGCCGGCGTCGCGCCCCTCGACCGCGGCTGCGACACCACCACCACCGCGGGGCTCTCCTGGGGCGGCGCGACGAAGCCTGGCGCATTCTCAGACTCGCCCATTACGCAATCATAACCCGCCCGCACGCCCGCCTCAGAGAACAACAATACGTAGTCGGCTACTGCTCTACTCGCCACTCACGCCAGCCAGCCGCCGCCTAGGGCGGGGCGTCACCCCGGTGACGGTGCGCAGACGCAGACTGACGGCGCTGCGCCGACGGACGCCGCTGACTGGCGGACTGCTTTCCGATCGTTGGGCTCAAGGTCGACGGTGCGGCGATCGTTCTTGCACTAACTTGCAATGACTATACATTGTATTGCCTAGCTATAGCAGACAAAGACGGCACCTCTCGAAGAGCCGACCCCTCGAGCGCAACGCAGCACTACTCCATTGTGACACACGCCTGCAGAGAACGCGCGGCGCAAATAATCGCCGAGCAGATAACCAGACAGTCTTGGATAGTAGAATGCACGGCCAACAAACCCGGCGAGTCACCTGACTCACCACCAGTGTGTCCCTTCTGCGCTGAGTGCACACGCGACAAATATAGTTCGCCAAGCCACCAACATGAGGCGGCGGCTGCGAGAGCGAGCCGGCGAAAATCGATAACGACACACAAGAAGACGGCGAAGCAAGGCAATACGCAATACCCTGTTTAAAACTCTCGTATTTTTCACCGGGAGCGACTAAGTGAATCGGCGCAATTAATTCCCCGTACTAACCTGATCACGCATGTCGTCAGAAATGAAAGCTCGGTGAAACTGCTGCTCAGCCGCCCGTTGCTCCGAGAGGGTGGCCAGGAGGCGGACGTTGCCGCGGATGCGCATAATGGGCCGAATGTTGAGGTAGTCCTTGTAGCCGCGCGCGACCGGGACAATGTCCAAGGGAGGCCGGTCGGCGGGCCAGCGGACGGCGGGCGCGGCGGAGGCGGCGGTGCCGGCGCCCTGACGGGCAAGCACGACGTACTTGAGGCCCAGGTAGCGCAGCCGCTCGGCGCACAGTACGAACTCGCTGTACGTCAACTGGCGGAGCGCGTTCGACCGACAGCGGTCCCAGTTGACGACGCTGAGAAAGGCCAGCTTCGGCGCCAGTCTGATCACATTCATGAGCAGCAGCGGCGTGTTCGAGCTGTCGACGAAGTAGTGGAGGCCCAGATGCGTGAGCTGGGGCAGGACGAGCTGGGCCGGCGTGTCGTCGTCCAGTTTGAGCACGTCCAGTCGTAGGCGACGCAGCGAGGGCGCGAGCCGGCGCAGCAGCGAGTGCAGCGCCTCCTCGTAAGCGGGCGCGTCAAAGGCCGACGTCCGGAAGGCGTTCAGCTCGAGACACAGCTCCGTCAGCGGAGGACTCTGCGCGCCGGTGGTGAAGAGCTCGGACCAGCGACCGTTGAAGTAGCTCCAGCTGTAGGAGACCGCCTCGAGACTGGGAACGCCCAGAAGGCGGTCCAGCTGCGGCGCCAGCTCGGTCAGCACGCGACTCGCCGAGTCGTCGCAGCGCAGAGACAGCGCGCGCAAGCCGCATCTGCATTTATACACTCGCTCTACATTGTACACGTGTTCTACACAACCTACAGTAGCCCTACGTTCTGTGGAACGCATCGGCGAGCCGGTCCATGAGTTTAGCGCGAAATGCTAGCATGGCGCTTTCGTCCGAGTATCCAAAGCAGATATGTAGGCGGTTCAAGCCGCTCGTCGAGCAATGCGACACCAGCTTTTCGAGCAAGACGTCTGGGTCAAGCGAATGCTCCTCATTGCTAGTTTGACCATTTTCGTGAACTGTACTTAGTAGGACAATCTTGATATTCTTTCTTGACACCAGTTCTACCACGCACGTAGACTTGTTAAATACGACATTCGCCTGCAGGACTGACATCCAAGGACGGACAGGGGCGAACAACAGAGACCATTGAGAAGCGGCCAGGCGAGTGTTGCGGACATCGGAAAGCTCCAAATTCGAAAATATTTCTTGCCACGTCTCGTCGGGTACATGTACCTTAGGAAGCTCAATGGAGTTGTCTTTCGCGTTTCGGAATGGATTCGGAAGCGCCTTTAGAACGTCCATGACTGTTTAAAATTGCGTGGTTCTAAATTTTCAAAATGGCGGACACAGACTTACAATGTGAAAAAATGCGTCGAACGTCCTTCGGAAATGGGGAATACCTCAAGGGATGGGTTGGATGGGTCGGATGGGTTAGGAATATCTTTTTGGAGGGGGCGGTGTAGAAAAGGCATAGGAAGCGAAGACCCGTTGTGAAGCCACCGAGATATTATCATGGCCATTTCTGTTGCTATGGCAACACAATCTCTAGAGCAATCAGGCTAAGTGTCACTGGCAGCTTCGGCATAGCGGAGTCGCCCTCCCTCCATAAAATGACGAGCCTTTTCAATCTGACGCTTGCGGATATTCAGAGCCGCGTCGTCCAGCTGCAGCGGAGGGTGAGTGGGAGGGGGAGAGACGGTGTCCAGGGAGCGCCGAGTGGAGCGGAAGCGCCCTTCTGCCGATTAGGTCGAAGAGCTGAGGGAGGAGGGCGCGAACGCTGACGAGGACGCCTCGGCGCTGCGTCATTTCCGGAAGCGGTAAGAGCGCCGCAGTTCACGTCGTCGCCACTGCCTGCCTGGCTCTGGATTACTACGCAGGTCCGAGGGCATACGGCGACTGGCGTTGCAGCTGTCGGGACCAGCGCGCCCACTGCGAGCGGCTGCGCGAGAACGCGGACAAGCTCAAGGGCGACGCGCACGTCGTCAACTTCGCCAGCAAAAAGGCGGCCGAGCTGAACAAGCTCAACGCGATAATTGTAGGGAGACAATGTGACTACCGTAATCTTGCTATGCGGTCTACTGTAGCGACTGCATGGGGTCGAATGAATTCCCACTGGCGATCGGCCTTGCCAGAGTATTGCGCGACCAATTTGCAATAGAAAACAAAGTTCACACTCGAAAAATGGTGATTTACACGTACAGAGTGCACTGAACGAGCTGGTCGGCGATTGGACTCCAAAGACCTCTATGAGTGAAGAGCAGCAGCCACAAAGGTAACGCGCGCAGACTCAGCCCATGATGCACTGTGAACGCAAGTGGTCCAATACGCCTGTGGCTATAGTTCCAGGCAGTCTGAAGAAACCCACGAAAGCAAATCAAACCTTACGACGAGTGGTGGAGCAGCTGAAACAATGCAAACTGAACCCTTCTCAAGCGTGGAACGAAGTGTGAAACCTACTGTAGATCACGTTACGAGTGGGTATGCTCTGAATTTCTCTCCAGCAGAGTCGAAATCAGGAGCTGCTGATCCAAGCGCTGCCGACGGCGCCTCAATGCAGGCGGCGCCGACGACTTCAGCTGCTGCCGAGCAGGTGGCGAAGGACTCAGCCGACATCGCCGGCCAGTCGAGATCGGCATCCGAAAGTGGCGAATCGGAGGCGGCTGCCGAGGCGGGTCGGCCAGCGGAGCCGCCGCTAACGGCACCTACGACGCCCGTCGAACAGCGATCCTTCATGGCCAAGGCTGACTACTCAGCCCGCCGACCTGACGAGCTCACTCTGAGCATGCGCGACGTTCTCACTATCGTTGCAACCAGGTTGTGTTCAAATGCTACCGCATAGACCCCATCATGGGAACTTGCAGATCTGACGGTTGGTGGAAGGCCACCAATGAAGCGGGTCAAACCGGATTGGTTCCCAAGAACTACCTTCAGGTGCAATATTAGTAACTATAACTACGGTAATTGTTACCAAGTATTTTCTTGCACAGCTATTTTTAAATACTCACGCATTTCTCCATTAAACGATTTTAAGAAGTCTTCTACCACTCCTCAATTAAATGACTGCATTTTGTCACGAATATGCAGAGCATACCGAAGTTCCAAGCGAAACCGGAAGCGTCCGACGGGAGCGCAGCGGAAGGGAGCGAGTCGGAAGCAGAATCCGAGCCAGTCGACAGGGAGTCTTCACACAAACCCGAGCAACAGCCAGCTCAAGTCATTGCTCCTTCCGTGCAGCAGCAACCACAGACGAGGCTGAGTCAGCAGCGGTCCAAAACTCCACCCGATGCCACCACTCGACGACAATTCCAACTGCCACCAGGCTTGTCGCAGCCTGTATTGGGGCAGCTCCTAGCTACTGGTGAGCAATTAGCAACCTTTGTCTTACACAAACATATGCCCTTACTTTGTAAGGGACAACACAATGTACAATGCAATGCGGTGACGTACCTAAGTTGTAACAATTGAAGTTTAGACACTCACTTGTCACTGTCATGTCACTTGGCACCGCGACTCAGCGAGTCAAATCTGGCGTTCCACGACCTGTTCTGGAACGCTGCCTCAAACAAGGTGAGTGAATACATAGCCGAGTCGAGCAGGCTACTCGGATTCTCAATGCCATTTCAATTCAGCTGATGAAGCGGCGAGTGCGATTCTGCAAATACGTCCAACTGGTGAGACTCGGCCGAATCGAGAGGCTGCTCGCTCAGATTCCGACAAACGAATACGACGTGACGTGCTGTCACATTCGGCTGGCTTTGTTCGACGGTCATCAGCTGCTCAGCAACGTCCACACCGTCCGAAGTCTGCAAACAAATTCGAAGCGGGAGTGGGCGTTCGCCAAAAAGGTTGAGGAGCAAAAATTCTTGCGTTTTTCCAACCTGTTCTTGGAACGAACGCCGTTTGCAGCAGTCTGCTGCCACAGTTGACAGTGACCAGCTGTCCGAGTTGTTCGTGCGCTCGAACTATTCACGTCGCGAAGTCCTGCTTTTGTTCGAAGCAGCGGCTGGACTCAGGCGCAAGGTGGGAACTGGGAAGGCGACCTTGAAATTCTACGGAAGCGTGTGCCGATTCAGAGCGATGGCACTGTTGGAGAAGTGAGTGGTGGCTACTGCGTGATGCCACTGCTGCAGTCGGACGCGCCTCAGGCGCCCAGCACTACTGGGGCCACTGTCATCAACGACGCCCTCACGACTGCAAACAAGTGAACCAGCTTGTCTGGGTTTTAATTAAGTTTTAATCCGCACGCGCACGTTTAGAACGTACGACCTAAAGATGATGGTCTCGTCGCCATTCAACAAGGCGGAGCAAAAGCCGTGGAGAGCTGCGTTGCAGAAAGGTTGGTGAACGTGCGTGCTCCTTGTACATACCACCAGTTGACGCCAAGCAGTAGTGCAGACAAAGAAATGGCACCGTTTCTCGCTACGAAGAACGACAGTTTCCTACAAGTGCGCATCAGCGACCCTGGAAGCCATATTGCTTCTCACATTTTGGAGTGAGTTGTCAACTAATACAGTCATCGCATAAAAAGGAGGGAATCAAATTGGGTAAGTAAATTTAGTAATCTGCCAGACGTCCTCATCTGGTCGTCGTTCAACGCCTGGTTTCTCAGCTGCTACCGTCGACTGCTTGGAGATGCGCTGCTTAGACAGCGAATCGACGCCATGTCCACAGGCAGACAAAAATTCAAGCGAAACACGAAGCATACTCTCTCTCAATAAAGATGTGGTCGACGTTCAGCTCCCGTCGCCGACGACTTTTTGGCGCTCTTCCCTCAAGTAATGCAAGAGCCTGATTTGGTGGATCTCGCCAGATGGGCCACGGACGCGACCAAGAAGCACGTGCAGGTGAGCCGTCCGTCCAATCCACTGCCGATTCCTAGAACGCCACCGTTGGCCGCAAGTCATTCAGGAGGCCGAGACATCCGAAGCAGCCGAGGAGTTCAAGCGCATCGTCGCCGAGTCGGCTCTACTTTTCTATAAGACGCTGCTGCTCCCGTCTTACGACCTACTGGACGAGCGCGCAGTTCGAGTTCGTGGTCGTTGGTGCAAAAGGCAGCAGCAGAAAAGCGAACGTTTGCAGGAGCGACGCGAGTTGACGCGGCGCTTCTTCGCCAGCTACAAGGACAAGTCGCTCGTCGACTTCTTCCTCAAGTACGACGGCCGATTCAAGAGCGTGCTCGCGGAGCGACTGTCGCTCGACCTCATCGGACCTCACTGCATCGACTGACAACGCCATTGTGTCGTCATTCACCGAATGGTTGCCGAGTGCTGCGGAATCACAACTAGTCATTTCACGCATCGCAGACACAGGGGACACTCAAAGACTGTCACAGCCATTACATACACTGCACAGGCCGGGTGGGGTCGATTCTCAATCGGCAGCCTGCCGTGACCGAGTTGTTTGGGCTTGAGCAGCAGAGAAAAAGTCTGAGATCTTGACGGCATTGCTCTGCTGGGGGGAGCGCGTTTGTTGGGCCCCTCGAGACTTCTTAGGCTGGAGCTTTCGCCTTTGCGGCTTCGCCCGTGGACCGTCCAAGCGAATGTTCACCTCTTGACTATGACCGCTGCTAGAGCTGCCCTTGTAATACGAGCGCAGCTCAAATTGAATAGCTAAAGCAGACACCAAAATAACACGACGAAGCATACGGCAGCCGGAAGATTCGGACACCAACCTGGTGGCAAACTTCTGAAGGTCTCTTCACTAATGTCGGCCATTCCCTTGGGCAAGTAGTCGGCGACGTCTTCTTTGAAGTGCTTGCCCTCAAGCACCTTCAACTCCTTGTGTCGCTTCGAGCCTTCTGAAGAGAACATTACGTTTTCAAACTTGCATGCATTGGTGCTACGCTTATGTCCGACCGTTGACGACTATCCGACGCCTTGACTTCAGCTGCGTGTAGTCCTTCGTTGTCGCGTCCGCTGGAAACGTCGTGCGGATGCTAACGTCAAAAACAGCTCTACAGTAATCTAATATAATAACGAGCTCCGTATCACCCGCTCCGCCGCCAGGGTGGGTAAGTTCTGAACACGTATTGTACGCATACATAAAGGAGGGGTGCCCCATTGCCGTAAGTCAAGGTTTTTTTTGTTTTTGTTTTTTTTTTTTTTTTTTTTTTTTTTTTTTTTTTGTTTTTTTTTTTTTTTTTTTTTTTTTTTTTTTTTTTTTTTTTTTTTTTTTTTTTTTTTTTTTTTTTTTTTTTTTTTTTTTTTTTTGTTTTTTTTTTTTTTTTTTTTTTTTTTTTTTTTTTTTTTTTTTTTTTTTGTTTTTTTTTTTTTTTTTTTTTTTTTTTTTGTTTTTTTTTTTTTTTTTTTTTTTTTTTTTTTTTTTTTTTTTTTTATTTTTTTTTTTTTTTATTTTTTATTTTTTTTTTTGTTTTTTTTTATTTTGTTTTTTTTTTTTTGTTTTTGTTTTTTGTTTTTATTTTTTTTTATTTTTTTTTTTTTGATTTTTTTGGGGGTTTTGTTTGGTTTTTTTTTTGGTTTCTTATTTGTTTGGGGGTGTTTGGTTTGGTTGATGTGTTTGTTTTTTTGGTTTTTTTTTTGTTTGCTTTTTTTTAAAGTCTTTCACCCCACGCAATTTGTTTAAAATATCAGTGCGTTTTGCATGCTTTCTGGTGTTCTACACCAAAATAACGCTACTCAGACACCATTTTGAACAGTTTAGCGCTAGTTTCGCGCCCATTTTTTATTGTGGACATCCACCCTCACTTTTGGAATTTGGGGGACTCCAATAAAAATCCAATTTATCCCCCCTCCCACCCCACATCTCTGCTTGAGCCCGGTTCCAAATAGAGTGAAGTGCGACTAACCTCGGCTGGTGCTCGGAGCGAATAGGTCAATGGCATCTTCCTCCTCCACAGTCGGCTCATCGTCGTCATCCAACAAATCGATTGGGCCCAGCGGGTCGACAGCCGATGCCGCGGCTACATCCGTCTCTGTCCCGGTGACGACATCGCGTTCCACCTCCATGGGCGGCTCAAATTCAGTAGTCACTGCGGCTGAGTGGTTGACATCGGCGGAATTGCTAAACGCAGACGGCACAGGGACGCTAACGCTGACGTGATGCGATACAGTGAATGAATTCGTCACGTCGTAGGGGCTGCGAGAGTGTCGGCGGCGACCGGTGGTCGCCTGGTGAGAAAGTCGGTGATGGAGCGAGTGTGCAGCAAGTCGAGGCAGTCTTCGAACTTGCTCGCCGACAGGTGCAGGTTCGTCACGGCCGGCGTCCTAGGCAAACACGGAAGAGCGTCCGCGTGACGGCACGCACGGTCTCGGTCAACGGACAGCGAATGTCCTATTTTGGTAGAGAATCCCCCCCCCCCTGTACGCACGGTTCTGGGTTCGATTCTTGATGATGGATTGACTAACGAGGCGTATTTCCCCGTCAATGGATTCTTTCATGCTGTGTCGCTGCCCTAGATTGCAGTTGGCGTTCATCCGAATGTCTTCGGCAAGACAGGAAGGGTCATGGATAAGGCCTAGAGACCACTGACGGCCTGGTAGTGTTGCCCTTAATCGAACCACATCAACAACAACGTTCTCAGTCCAATCAGACCAGCTGTCGTTGTCCTCGTCGTCTCGCGTGGCCAGGTTGAACTGAGCGAGAAGTTCGAAGGAGGCCTTGAAGAGGGCGTCGACGTCGTAGGCCCTGATCGCCGTCTGACGCGACTGGCCGTGCAGACGCGTCTCCGTCGACCGCAGACCCGCCGTCAGCGTGCGCGCCATACGGCCGTGCTGCGATATCATACGTTCATACGTAGCTGTGCCCCCCCCCCCCCCCCAAAAAAAAAACGAAGGCCCCACCGCGGCGCGGTCCTCGTCGAGTCGCTCAGAGAGTTCCTCGCAGAGGAGTCGGAGACAGCGACGGAGCTCCGAGACGCTCGTCAGCGCGCTCCGACCCGCGAAGTTCTTGCCGGCGCCGAGGGACTGGAACAAGTCGCGAGCCTTCACCACCTCGGCGTCGTAGCCTGAGGACGCCGCCATATTACAGCTGCCGTCAAAATTTGATGGGGTGGGTGACGGTCTCGACCTTCGCTCAACTCGATCAACCACTCGGCCGTCTTGGTGCCGACGGCATTCGCGATCAGCGTCGGCGACAAGACGCGCAACTGCCCCATCGTCTGCAGAAAAACCATTTCGCCGGAATTGCAAGGAAGGAATAAAAAAAGGTGGAGGCATCCAACTCTGATGTGGAAGCGCTGCATAATCGTCTCGCCAAGCTTGCCTCCCAAGTTTCTGACGCTCTCAATGGGCGTGTCGTCGAAGAGGCCGCGGACAAAGGCAGGCGCCAGAAGTGTCTGTTGCTTCGGCTTGTGCCGACTGCACACCTGAATGACAGTACTATTCCATTCCAATGTGCACCTATGTAGACCCGGATGGTTTCAACGCGTACCAATTTCGCCAGCATTTTATTGGGCCCGATGCCGGCGGAACAGCTAAATTGCGTTTCTTTTAAGATCGCCGCACGAATCTGCTCGATGATCAGAGCGCCAATCGTCAGTCGTTTCTGAAGAAACATGGGGGGTTTTTTCAGTGACACCGCAAAAATGCAATGTTAGGTAAGGTACATATTATCGCTGAAATAGCTACCGTATCCACTCAAATTCAGTGACACCGGGGGGCCCTCCATCGAAGTCAAACCCCCCCCCCCCATATCTCGAAGGTATTTCTAGCGTATGTACAAGGATAGTTGTGGTGAGCGAGTATTGCGTCGTACTTCGTTCTTTTCAGTGTTTTCACCACAAAACTTCAAAATAGCGCTACTTACGGGTACAGATTGGGGTGGGGGGCATGCATAAGAAGTGGTGGCTCGTCGAACCTCGCGTTCGTGCTTGACGCAGTCGCTTTTCAGCCACGTCGCGAGGTTCGCGACGCGATCGTACGCATCGGCGTCGTCCTTCGGTTTGTCGCGACCGTTGCACAGGTGGGTGGTTGGTAGGCTCGCCGTCGACAGCTCTGCGGGCAGGGGGACTTCGCCACTCGACATCTTGGCGACGAGGGCCGTCAAATCGAGGTAGGCCTGAAAGCGACGGACGCAATGACTGCCCAAGTGGGCGCTGCGAGTCGAGTGACCGCATGACGACCTCGTCGACGCTGGCCCTCTCGACAACGATGTCGGAGTGAAAGGCTCGCATGATGCGGAAGACCTCCTGACTGGCGAGACGGTACTTGGTCAGGTTGGCCTTTTCGCGTCGCGTCTCCACCTGCACGAGCTGCAGGCCGGGGCACTGCACCTTGGCGTCGTCTCCGCGCAGACCCATCGCCTTGCGCACGCCCGCCGCGCGCGCCTCGTAGTTGACGGCGATGATACTGTACACGACGTATGGCACGTAGGAAAAAACAATCGACAGGCCAGCAGAGACGCACCCGCCACCCTTGTACTGGTTGTACTGGACGACGGCGACGGGCTGGCCCCAGAGGTGCGGCTTCTCGCGCTGCTCCACCTGGCAGTAGAAGCAGTCCATGTCCACCAGCGCCACCACGCGCTCGAACGCCATTCTCGTTCAAAAGAACACGCGAATCGCGCGCGCACAAATAAACCCGCAATTTTCTACGCTCCTTTTCTCACACAGCTTTGCGCCGACCGCCTTTCTGTTCCTTTCACAAGCTTTGCTTAGCATACTGTTGTATGGTGTCTTAGCTTTCTTTGAGCAGTATGATGACGTCCATATGTAATGTATGTATGACAGGCCGTGTATGGTATGTAGGTATGTCGGCATAAAGTGAACTCAGTGTTGAGACCACGACTACAAGCAACCCTATGATCGACACGACGAGTGTCCACTAATGGTTCTTGTCATCACCAGAATGCCAATCGTTTGAGTTGCCTACACCAGCTGAATACAATTGTATCCTCGCCGGGAACGTCCGTGGTATCCTAGTTTCACTTTACTGCTGTAGGCGTACACGACGCACTTGAGGTTTTCCTAAACGTGCAATTGTTAGTCACATCTCACACTCTCTCTCTCTCCGTTGCATGTTGAGAGATCGAAAGAGAAAGCGAAAAAGATGCAGTACTGTATACAGAGTAAATGAACAAATTGCGTACGTCGATGACGTAGTCGGAGTAGAGGTCGCCGGTGTCCCTGAGTCGTCTGAACTCGACGACGGTGTGCGTCGCGTTCTTGGAGCCGCTCGTCGCCTCGACGTCCTGCAGCTGGTCGACGGGCGGGAAGCCGTTCCGAATGCCGTGGTGGTCCTAAAAAGCCAACCGGTTACCGGTGCCCACGCGTCCAAATAAACCTTCCGACTCGACTGCTCACCCGCAACTCGACCTTCCCGTTTGCGTCCACCCAGAAGAGGATCAAGTCGGCCAGCACCATCGTCTGGCCCAGCCCGAAGTTGTTGAAGCCCAAGCCGCACCAGCCTGTCGACTCGACCTCGGCCTAAACAAGAGGCATTTTGGGAATTTACCTCACCGGGACACCAAAATTGACGCCACCTTGAAATGAATGAAATCCTTGGATGAAGTGCCCGGATTCCAGTGCAGCACGTACTTGCCGTCGCGGTCGAGCACAGCCGTGTTGGTGTAAACTACTGTAACGTCGTAGTGTTAAGCGAGTTGACAACACGCTGAGTCGTCGTGCATTCCACCTCCGTCACACGAGGAAGTCCACAGACACAGTGCGGCTACCATGACGAATGACATGTCCACAGAAGAGAACATGATAGAAATTGTGCGTGAAGTAAAAGCTACGAAACAATTACGCTATCGCACTGAAAGTAATGGAATACAGCTCGTGAACGTGCTGCATTCAACAGTGCAGTGTAACGCAATGACACCCGACCGCGACACACCCGTTAAATTTGTTATCTTTCCAAACGGTGCACGCACTGATATTGCATGGGGTGCGGTTGCGGTTGCTGTTCCTGTATGACGGAAAATTTACACAGCTTACATTTATTTACATAGGAAGAATTTGCATGCATTTGCATTTGCAAGAATTTGCATTTGTTCCATCAACGTTGCGAAGTCTGATACATTTGGTTTACTTTTTTATTTTTTGTTTGATTGATTTTTTAATTTATCAGTCATGTGCCAGTCTAGCGCAACCCTAAGGCCATTTCAGCGTGTACAGCCAGCTCAGTTGGGCCATTTGGTGGCGCAAGCACACGTGCAGCGATAGGAAAGACGCAAAGGGGTGACTGGCATGCCCGCAGGTTCTCTCACCCTGTGACCGCTTCCAGCGGACTAGCACGAAAACAAAAAACATCGTCGTTGCACGCGTCGTTTGCTGCGCGATAGCGGGCGCTGCTTACTCAGCTCGCATCCGCCCGGGTCCTAGCAAAGTCGCGCCACCGGCCGCCACACCGCCTCTCGCTCCAGTCTTGATAATTTTGCTCGTCTTCACAAACAAGTAAAAATGCGTGCACAGACCGCTTTCGTCTTGCTTGGCCTTCTCGGCTCCACCTTTGCCGATACACCAGCCAACTGGTTCGTACTTGAATTTTTCAACTGCGGGACAAATCGTCTACACTCGTTTCAGCACGTACAATGACATTGTGGGAACGTGGAAGTTCTATGAGGGAGAAAGAGGAAAAGGCTGGCACGTCGACTGCTCTCGTTTCGGTAAGACACCTGTTTAGAAAAAAATGTTTGATTTTTTTCTCAATTTCAGATAAGTCGCAAGCGAAGCGCACGTTCACGTACCAGCTGCTCTTTCCTGATATCGCGACGGATGTGTTCGGCAATGAAGGGTTCTGGAGCATGATCTACAATCAAGGCTTTGAAGCACGTTGTTTCTTTTTTCGGGGTTGTGGGTTGCCCTCCGAATATGTACGTCTGTTTATTTCAGGTGCAGATTAACAAGCGGTCCTACTTCGCATTCAGCAATTGGCGCGTAAACGCGGACCGCGGCGAGACGGATGTTGGCAAGCAGACGGTGACGAGTCTCTGCCACCAGACAAAGGCCGGCTGGGCGCACGACTCGCTCGTCCGCGACTGGTCCTGCTACGTGGCCGAGCGCACAGACGCCACCGTCAAGACCCACCGAGAGCCCATGATGTCGTCTACTGTCTGCACTCTCGCTGCCGAAATGCGAGCATTGCGAATTCAGCTGGACGAGCGGCCAACTGTCGGCGCTGCGGAGTCGCCAGTATCGCACCAACGACGGCATGATAGCGCGCGTCAACGCCAAGCAGAACGGCTGGACGGCGGGGCGCGTGCCGCTCTGGGAGGGCAAGAGCCTCTACGACGTCTTCCACATGCTCGGCGGACCGCGCAGCCGCTTCCATAGGTTCGGTTATCACAACACGGCATGCAGACGAAGCACACAATCGCACAAGCAGTGAAGGCTACGTGTTCTACGCTACAGTTCTGCTCAGAAACGTGAAAACAGCGGAAATGAAGCGAGCGAACGGCATGTCGCAGTTTCTGGGAGGCATGCACAGTAGAGTATCACGGCTGCCCGAGTCTTTCGACTGGAGAAACGTCAACGGACAGAACTTCGTTTCGGAAGTTCGCAACCAAGGTTGACTGTCAATGTACATATTGTTTGGTGCACCCTGTCAATAGCTACATAAATCCAACGACTCAGGCGCCTGCGGCAGCTGTTACGCGTTCGCGAGCGCCGCGATGCTCGAGTCGCGACTTCGTATCGCCTCGAACAACACCGAGCAGGTGCAATTCTCACCCCAGGACATCGTGGAGTGCAGCGAGTACTCCCAGGGTGGGTGGCCGCGCTCCGAAATGCCTGACAGCAGACTGAGAGTGAGCAGCGCGACACGCGCGCGTGCAGGCTGCGCCGGCGGCTTCGGTTACCTGATCGCCGGTCGCTACGCGCAGGATTTCGGCATGGTGCTCGAGTCGTGCAACCCGTACACGGGCACGGCCGAGCACACGTGCAGGACGGCGCGCAACTGCCGACGCTACTACGCCACCGACTACCACTACGTCGGAGGCTACTTTGGCGCGTACGTTCCGGTCCCCCCGCTGAGCATCCCCCTCCTCCGTGTGCCTTCTCTTCTCTAGTGACAACGAGCCACTGATGCGTGCTGCGCTCGTGCATAACGGCCCACTGGCGGTCGGCTTCGAAGTCTACCCGGACTTCATGACCTATCGCGGCGGCGTCTACCACCACACGGGCGTCAAGGACACCGTCAACGAGTGGCACAGCTTGCTCGGTCTAGCGCCCGACAACGGCAGGTGGAACCCACTCGAGGTGGGCGCCTTTTTCAAGGTTTTTGGCTCGGCATCAAACAGCTTCTAAAGATCCACTTGTAGCTTACGAACCATGCGGTTCTGATCGTGGGCTATGGCACGGATCAACACTCGGGCGAGCGCTATTGGCTTGTCAAGAACTCGTGGGGCCGTTCCTGGGGAGAGAACGGGTACTTTTCTTGAGCTACAGTATTATTTGAATCAAACATATCGCGTTCCAGTTACTTCAAAATTCGACGAGGACACGACGAGTGCGGAATTGAAAGCATGGCCATGGAAGCAACGCCCATACCGACTTACTAAAACTATAAAGGCACACAGTGCAGTACGCGGGCGATTGAATGGTTCCGATTCCGAATTTTACTGCGCTTTATCATCGGGATTCACTGTTGTAGCCGTGCAAACGAAATAGAAATTTTCTCGCAACGACAAACGCGAACACAGTGTGCACTGTATAACAACTCTCAATCAAAATTTAAAGTAAGTATGATTTCACAACTTGGAGAACTCAGGCGGCGTTGCTTGCTTCGAGAGTGCCGCAGTGGCGGCCTTCGCGATGTCTTCCGACTGCAGATGCGCAGCGTTCCAAGTTGCCTGTGCGTTCGCGGATCGAATAATTTTGGCCCAGACCTAGCTGATCGATCGCGATCGCGCCATGATCAACTAGAACTGACCACGTAGTCGAGGGACTCTTCAATGGAATGGTTCATGGAATAGTTGAGGTTGACCTTGGTACCTTGAACGGCCACTGGACTTTTGCTCGCTATGGTAGAGGCGAGGCGAAGCGCGGCCGCCTCCGCTTCGCGCCTCGAGTCAAACACGCGTGAGACGAGTCCTGCATTCAACAATACATGTAACAACAAGGGTTTCAGTCGGGGAGAGGGGGGGGGGCAACAGAACACCTTCTGAGGGAGGGAGTCGATTTTGGTGAGGTTCCGGTCCAATTAGGATCCAGTGTTATTTTGCTGTTTGTTGAAAAAAAACAGACTTTTATCATGTCCAAAGCCAACTGTAGAATAATTCTGGGAGAGTGTTTGGGGCAAGGTTACCAACTGTGGAGGGCGCAGTAACATGTATGCCTGCAACCGGCCCGCCTCCTTTACTTAACGGGAAGGGCAACGCGCGCAGGTCCCGTCAAATGCGTCGACACTCGCCGAGCATGAGCGCCTCATCGGCTCCGAAGTGTCTGGCGGTGAACGCGAGCTCCCTGAGCGCGCTCTGGCTGCCAACGATCTTGGGCAGACGCTGGAGGGCGCCCACGTCGGCGGCCAAGCCGACGTCCACCTCCTTCACGGAGAACTCGGCGTCCGAGGCGCCGTAGCGGATGTCGCAAGCGGTCGCGACCGACAAACCAGCACCCAGACACGAGCCGTGCACCGCGCACACGACCGGCTTCGAGCACTGCAACCACAGATAACCGTGTCAGCTCCTCATTGCGAAGCGCTCGCTCACAATTACATTGCCTTTTCAATCGCCGTCAATCTGTCCTGCGCTTCCCTGATGAATTTTCGGAGCATTTTCGCTCGTCTGGACACGTCCATCCCTTCGGCGCTCATTACGAAAGAGCCAAGCGACATCAAGTCAATGCCTACAAGCGCAGTGGTGTGTTGTTTCATTCACTGTTTCCACGTGTTGTTACGATGCATACCAGCGCAAAAGCTCTTGCCAGCGCCCGAAAGCACGACCGCTCGACAATCGACGTCTTCATCCAGTGCAGTGAAGCACCGGCCGATTTCGGACCACATTTCCATGGAGAGTGCGTTCCGCTTACTCGGTCGGTTCAATTCGACGTGTACGACAAAGGACGCCGGTCTCGAGACTTTGAGAAATTCGAATGCGGACAAATCCGCCATCGCTGATGAAGACGAACAGAACTTTACCAAAACGCTGCTTCGAGAAGAAGAGCGAGAACCCGCAGAGAGGAGCGAACGATAGAAATTCACGCTCACCATTAGTTCTGCTTCAGTTTCACGGTTTCCTCGTTCCCTTTTCGTGAAATACATGCCGTCCAAACAATTCGCACAACCTCCGTTTTTAAAACACCGAAATATTGGCGCACGTCTCGTTCCGTCGTCAAAGCATGACCGTCCGTCCCAAATTCCAATCTATGACTGGAGCCCATAAATATGCACTCATACGCATTTATCAAATTTAGATCCATGATTCACCCATCCGTCAAATGGTATACTAGCGGGTAGTGACAGCAACGTTATAAAAGAAAAACTTTATAAAGAGAAAGCAGCACACTGAAAACCTACACTTTACTCGTGATTCGGGTTATTGTTCGTTTTGTTTGAAACTTTCAAAATTCTGCATATTTGCATATTGGCATACATATCTTACGTATGGTGCACGCATATATTTGCATGAATTTACTTACACATACTTATTTACTTACTTACACGCATTTACTTACACGCAAGTTACGGTCAGTTACGACATTTTAAATTTCTTATCTCGGTGCAGAATATTTGGCGGGCGGCCGACTCGTTGAAATCTGTTCGCGGTATTTCTTCGCATTTCGAGAAGGTCAAGGTCGGTTAAAGATGTCGGCGGATGCTTGGGTAGCTGCCGCGAAGGAACAGGAAAACCGCGAGTCGCGGCTCATCACAGAAAAAGTTGTTTGCTTTGTTTTTTGTTTCTATCTTAAGCTTTCTTTTACACCGTACTTTCGCATTGTAGGCGGGTCAGATGAAGATCTCGGGCGGTTCGACGTTTGGCGGCGGCGGCGGAGATGCTCGGTCGTTTTTTTTGTTTTTGTTTTTTTTTTTTGCTTTACGCCGGACGTCCGACTCTAGGCCCAAAGCGGTCTTCACAATGCCCCAGACGGTGTTTGGCCAGTCGTCGACTTTCGGCGGTAGTAGCGGCGGCGGCGGAGGTGCTAAC
Source organism: Paralinhomoeus sp. GSCO2_6 (assembly GCA_030248085.1). Classification (NCBI taxonomy): domain Eukaryota; kingdom Metazoa; phylum Nematoda; class Chromadorea; order Monhysterida; family Linhomoeidae; genus Paralinhomoeus; species Paralinhomoeus sp. GSCO2_6. The sequence continues at coordinate 50,180 of JASAMY010002891.1, read as the reverse complement.
ACGTCGACTTCGTCTGCCTTCGGCGGGGGTTCTGGTTCGGGTTCGAGGACGGGCTTCGGCTTTGGCGGCGGCTTCGGGGGTTTCGGAGCGAGCTCGCCGACAAGGGCGCCTCCCTCCGTGATGCCGCCTTCGCAGTCGTCGACGCCGAAGTCGCAGACGCGCGCGCAAGCCCCGGCCGCCGCTCAGGCCCCAGGACGCGCGCCGCAGGCGAAAACCGCACTCGGAGGCGAGTCGCCTGTTCACCGGCGCAAATTCTTGACCGCGTCGAAAGCGCGTGCACCGGTTGCAGGCTTTGGCAGGGGCGCCCCTGTGCCCCGACCGTCCACTACGGAGAGTTGGGACACGGAACCGATCGGTCCGCGCTCTCACTTCACGCTTGCCAAATGCCAAGTACCTGTGTACTCGGCGCCTCTTTCAGGCTTTGCGAGCTCGCCGCGTGCCAGCGCTCCAGTCAAAGTCGAGGTGTCGGCGCAGAGCAACGGTCAGTCAATTCAGCGTACACCTTCCCTCCAGCGCCTCATTGACGGTGAATTGTGTACAGCAGCGGCTGCTGGCGACGGCGCCCACGCGGCGACGGGCTTCCGCACCGCCAAGCCTTTCCCCATCAGAGCGTCGGACGAGCTCACGGACCTGCATCCGGTGTCCACCAGCTCCATCGGTCCGTATTCACCGTGGCTGCACCTTTGAATGGAAGCGTAGTTGCTGCGTGTTGAGATTCGCCACCAAAGGCCACGCAGTCCGCCCTGCCCGACTGGGGCTTTCTTCCCACGGGCGCAGCGAGCGGTGTCGCCCAGTCGGCGGCCGTCCCCGCCACCCGTACTCCCCCAACGGCGGGCGCCTTCACCACCGCTACTCCACAGCCGAGCGCCCGTGCGTGTGACTTCTCATCGTCAGGGCTTTTGCTGGATGGCCGGTGGCCCGTTCAGCGGCGGCCGCGACGCGTCCGTCGGCTCTGGGTCAGCCGCTCGCGACGACGACGACGACGAGCGCAGCGGCGTCGACTGCGAATGCGAACGACTCGTGGGAGGAGGCGGAGCAGCCGGAGCTGATGTCGCCCACTGGACGGGCGAATCTGGCGCTGCTCAACAAGCTCATGCATCAGACGCTGCAGACGGTGACGCAGGGCGAGGTCGAGGTCCGTCAGCTGCAGGGCGACCCCACGAGTCCGCTCTTCTCCGTCCGGTCCTTCGAAGAACTCCACTTGTGAGCGCGCAGCAGAAGGCGCACCCTCTTGGTGAAAGGAAGTAGGAGGACGATGAGCGTTGCAGGCGCAAGGAGCTGCTCGACGCCATCTACGGCATGGGCTTCAACCAGCCCTCCAAGATCCAAGAGGCCGCCCTGCCCATGCTCCTTTGCGAGCCGTGAGCGCCGATTTTCTTTTTACTCTAAATTTGTGTTTTGCTTTTAACTCATTGATGGTGTAGGCCCCAGAACCTGATCGCGCAGAGCCAGAGCGGCACCGGAAAGACGGCCGCTTTTGTCCTGACGATGCTGAGTCGCGTCCAGCCCCAGGACAAGTTCCCGCAGGTGCTAGCTTGGGGGTTGTCGACCGAAACCGGCTAGCATTCGATTGCACCGTCGTCTTCCTTCTTCTCTAGTGTCTCTGCCTGGCGCCCACCTACGAGCTGGCGCTACAGATCGGCCGTACGGTGGAGCGAATGGCCGAGAAGTTGCCCGACGTCAAGGTCGCCTACGCCGTCCGAGGCAACAGGGGTGCGTTCACTCGTGGGCGGTGTCTTGCGGAGCTGTCTAGTGTCACCTTCGCTGCAGTGACGTCCGGCCAGCGGCGGTCGGAGCAGATCGTCATCGGCACGCCCGGCACCACGCTTGATTGGGCGCTCCGACACAAGGTCTTTGACATGTCCAAGATCAAGGTGTTCGTGTTGGACGAGGCGGACGTGATGATCGCCCAGCAGGGACACCAGGATCAGAGTGTTCGTCTGAACAAGTAGGCTGGTTGTCCCCGTCTCGGAAGTGTGGGTGTTGTCGCGTGCACTCGCGTTGGTCGTTGCAGCGAGCTGGAGAAGGCCACTCGCGGCGTGGGCTGTCAGCGGCTGCTCTTCTCGGCCACCTACGAGCCGACCGTCATGGAATTCGCCGAGTCCGTCATCCCACACGCATTCGTCATCAGGTTAGTCGCGCGAGCACGTTACTTGATGTGGGTTTTGCCGTGTGGCGGTCTGCTGCTACGCACCGCGATTGGCGCTGCGGCTATTCCGAGACGAAACGCTAGCGGCCAAGGGAGGGTCCAGCCTGATTGCCTCTGCGTTCCGTATAACCAGCGAATATAGAGCATGTCGGTGTTCAGTCTGCGCAAGGAGGAGCAGACGCTGACGAACATCCGCCAGTACCGCGTCGCCTGCTCCAGTCGCGACGAGAAGTACCAGGCGATCCGGAACCTCTACAGCGGACTCACCATCGGATCCGCCATGATCTTTTGCTTCGTACGACCCCCCGTGCTCCGCCCCTCTCCCCTCCCCTCCCCTCTCAGGGAAGCTGGTACGCGCTTTGGTTCAGACGCGCCGCTCAGTGGACTGGCTGGCGACGCAGCTGACGAGCGACGGCCATCAGGTGGCGCGACTCCACGGCGCGCAGACGATCGAGGAGCGAGCCGACACCATCCGCCGATTCAAGGAGGGCGAATTTCGGGTCGTCGTCACCACCAACGTCCTCTCCAGGGGTCAGTGCCCTTCCCCCCCCCCCAATCGCCGACTTGCGAGCAACTACCCCCACCCCATTCTGCAGGCATCGACGTGGACAAGGTGACGGTGGTCATCAACTACGACCCTCCCACGACGTTCGACCGAAAGCCCGACTTCGACACCTACCTCCACAGGATTGGACGCACCGGCCGGTGAGAGGGCGCACTTTTTTGTCTGGAATCGGCTTTTGACATGTGATGGCGGTGCACGCAGGTTCGGCAAGCCAGGCATCGCGGTGAACCTCACGGACGGCCCCATCAGCGAAGGCGTACTCAACAGTATCGAAGCGAACTTCGGTAGGGCGCACGCAGCGTGCAGCAGTACATGCAACCCGGACTTCGATTTGGGGGTGGGAGGGAGTTGGAGACCATAGACTCAAGAGAAGGATGAACACACAAACATGACATGGCATTTCATAGACATTGAAAACAAAACTTTCGAACAATTCTGAGGGTTGGGCTGGGGAGGGAATAGGGATAGGGTTGACGGCCAGGGTGTGCAGCCGATTAGCCGTTTTAGTCGGTTCTCTCGTATGCGTTCTTTCAGGCACAAAAATCGCGGATCTCGACACGGAGAACTTTGCCGAGCTGGAGAAGATCGACAAAGAAACACTGTAGAAAAAGGGTGCTACCCTGCCCGCGCTGTTTTTTGGCTCGCGTCCAGTTGAGTTGTGTGTGTGCGCGTGCGTGCGTAGCTGCTGACTGCGCTGTGCACACACACACACAGTGCCGTCGTCAAGCGTAGGCGCGTTTCGTTGTCGTGTTCTGTTGGCCGTGACAAAGAGGGCGTGGCGTTGAAGTATTCGCGCGGCTGGCTAGTGACGGTTCGTGAGAACGGTTTGTGGACGTACTATGTAGAGACGAATAAAGTTGAATTTTTAAGGGGCTGGTGGCTGAGCAGTGTTTATAGCGGTCTCCCTTTAGTCTCTATTTGTAGTTACACACCGTATACCGAGCTGTGCTCTACGGACGGCTCCTATGGAACCTAGGATGAAGGGTCGGCGACGAAGGTGAGTCAGCTGTCGTTGATGAAATGTGCAAGTGCAATGCAACGTGCATTTTCGGATTGTTTGCCTAAAACGCCAACCTATGCCGTGAAGCACGTACCATACAGTTCGTTCGTGTCCAGTAGAAGACTTGGCAAGAGGCTAGTCTTGCTAATTGCGTTGTTGGACCATTCATTTGCGTAGCAACTAGCATAGCCATCGCAAGCATACATGTAACCTGGTTTTTTGAAATGGGGTAGGGTCGCCGACCGTTTTTTGGGAGGGGGGGGGTGTCAGCAGGGAAAAAAATGTACCAAATAGTGTCTAAATAGGCAATTTTTGGTCAAAAATCTGTTAAAAACAGACTATAAATAGCGTTATTTAGCTGTTTTAGGCTCAAAAAACTGAAAAAGACAAAAACACTACTTTTTTTTATTCTGGACAATTTGGACAGAAAAATGTTGGGGAGGGGCAAAGTTCCGGAGTGAGGGTGGGTACCCCCCCCCCCTCCCAACCCGCCAGTTACATGTATGATCGCAAGTGAGTGCAGGTTCTGCATCGAGTGTTCGTACGCGCCTACAGATTGATGATTCGTAGGTGTTGAGAGGTGAAGAGGGGGCGCGCTGTGCTCGTGCAGTGGCCGAGTGAGTCTGCGGCATATGTCGGAGGCGGACGGCGAGCAGCAGTCGTCCAGCGGTGCGCCGTCCGGTAGTGGGCGTGGTCGCGTTCGCTTCGTCTGCGTCAGCGACACGCACGCCCGACTTCGTGGCGCCTCCGAGAAGGGCCTCATCCCCGACGGGGACGTGCTGCTGCACGCGGGCGACTTCACGACGCACGGCAGCGGCAAGGAAACGCGGCGCTTCGGTCGCGACCTCGCCCTCCTGCCCCACGCGCACAAGGTGGTCGTGGCCGGCAACCACGACCGCTGGTGCGAGGAGCACTCCCTCCAAGCGGTGCAAGAAGCACTCGGCCAGTGCCACTTCCTGCACGACAGCGCCGTCGAGGTGCCACTACGCCGCGCGCGCGAGTCACAACGACAGTCTGCCGCGCAGCTTCAGTCTCTTTAGCTCTTCGGCTACAAGATTTACGGGGCGCCTTGGACGCCCGAGTATTGGGGCGCGTTCAATCTGCGCCGCGGCGCTGAGATTCGCGAGCGATGGGCGCTGATTCCAGAGGATACGGATATTCTCATCACTCACGGACCGCCTGTAAGCATCCACGTAGGGGGCGCGGGGGGGGGGGGGGCAAACGCCTCAGTCGGCAACTTTACGCAGCCCCCCCCCACTTACTTTACGCAGCCCGCAATTTTCTAAAGTTTTGTCAACCTGTTTAGAATGGTGTTTTCTCATCAGCTTCAGTGATTTCTTAGACCCCATACTCCCCCCCCCCCGATCCGATGGTATCCGACCCTAGCTTTTTCTGCATTGTTTTCGATGTCGTCATACTTCGTGCGTAGGCGGCATTTGGCGACCGTTTGTTGGACGGCAAGTCGGTGGGTTGCGAGCAGCTGTTGTCGGAGGTGCAGGGCCGCGTCCGGCCGCGCTGGCACGTCTTCGGGCACATTCACGAGGCGTACGGGGTCGAGTCGGACGGCACGACCAACTTTGCCAACGCCTCCCTCTGCGACGTCCGCTACGGCCTCGCCAACGCGGCCATCGTCTTCGAGCTGCCCCACAAGAGCGTGTCTCCTGCTGACGACGACACCGCGCATTCGTCTGCTGCGGCGGACGAGACAGCACCAAAGCTACAAGCGATCTCTTTGACCCGGGACCGGATGTAGTGCGCTGAGTTCCCGACTACTGCCATATCTGTAACTGGGTCAGGCGGATTGAGGGGGTGGGGGTGAGCCGCCGACTTCGGTGGGGGCTTGGATGCTTCCTGAAGCCAAAAAAATGGGGCTTGGAAAAGACGCACCAAAATGCCTACTTTTGAACAAAACCGAGGCCAAATGTGCTATGCTATTTTGCTGTTTCATGTTCATAATACTCTGAAAAGACGAAAACGAAAAGAAATGTGATTAATCTGGACAGGTTGAAACCGAAAACTTTGTAAAATTGGAGACGCCCTCACCCCGCCCACCTTCCCCAGTCGCAGCTGACTCCTGCTTTGCAGTTACAGTATTAAACCGCGCTGCGATTGGACGAAGCTGTGATCAACCCGTGCCCATGCATACGCCAATTGAACATCTATGTCGAACGTTTGTTACGTCGCGAACGCAGTAATACATTCCAATGATACTGGAACAATCGGTGTGTGTGTGTGCGTGCGTGCGTGCGTGCGTGTGATACTTGTACCGCTTTGTCGCCCGCTGAGCGGACAGACACTACGTATAAATCGCTACTGTCAGTCACATGCACGTCAACGCGTGTAGGACGGAGTGGGGAGAGGAGAGGTTAGTGTGTGTTGTTCTCATGCGTACATACTCAGGTCTCGAGGGATTCCATCCCCACCACCCGGAGTGGTTCACCCCACGCGCGCAGGACCTCTCCAAAAATTGCAGGTACGGCATTTGTGGCACAGTCAGAGTCAGGTCTCACAGTTCGGTCTAGCCAGAGCGTAGCGTTGTATGTACGTACGTACAATGCATCACTGTAGTCGTGGTCGATAGCTTGTCAAAGAATGACGTCACTACTGTCGCGCGCTCGTCTGGAGAGGGGCAGGCGCTGCTCGGCCGCGCCTCCGAGGTGCGATTGCGAGCCGGCGGCGGTGTGCCGGCACCTGCGTGCGGCGGCGTCGACGCGGCAGAGCGGCAGCGACTCGAGCGACCACTTGAGAGTCTTCTTGCTGTCGACGTTGTCGCGCTCGTGTCGGCAGAGCGGCATGCGCTCCCGCTGCGGTGTCGACTTCTGCCCGCGCGCGCGCATCTGCGCCGTCCGGCGCTCGTACGCGCCATCGAGCGCCATCTCCTCCGCGCTGCGGCAAGCGATCTAGACAGTCAGCGTTTTGGCAAGACCTTGCGAACAAACTTGGGCCCTGTACTGTAGTACACATGCGGTTGAAGTTGACGAAAAGGGCAAGCGCAAACGCACCTTCGCGTCGACGGCGCAGCTGCGGGAGGCGGCGCCATTGGCGGGCGTGCAGTCCTGATCGAGCGTGGCGAGGCTGACGTTGTTCCGACTCCGTCCCTGATTGTGCCAGGTCTGTCCGCGCAGTTTGCGCTGGAGCTCGGTGTTGAGCAGGCCGTAGAGGACCCAGTTGAAGGCCGAGTTCACGTAGGGCAGCACGTGGATCAGCAGCATCGCGTAGATGTACGCCTCGCTGGGTTGCGGCCTTTCGGCGCCGCACGCGACCGCCTTCGCCATCGTGGACGAGTACACCGAGTTGATGAGGATCAACCAGAACGGGGTCAGGCACGCCTGTACAAGGTCAGTTTGATGTCGTGCAGTATCGTAGTAGACGCGCTCTAGCTACATACCATGTAGAAGACGTTGATGGAGAGCGTGTAGAGAAAGATGCGTCGGACGGGAATGGTGTTGGTGTTGGCGAAGAGCTGGCGCTGGCGCCGCAGTCGGTTGATGACGGCCACGTTGAGCGAGATCATGGCGACCGCCGGCAGCAGGTAACCCACGAAGAAGAAACACACCGAGAAGACGTTCCGCTGCTCCACCGACAGCGCCGTCTCGCACTTGGGCATGCCCTGCTGAGTCGCGGCCTCCCCGTAGCTCGGCGTCGTCGAGCTATTGAGATTGCAGGACCCTGGTGCAGCAGCAGCGTCGTGTTCGCCCGTGATGGCCCTGGCCGTGAGCACGATGGGCATGAGCACGAGAGCGGCGAGCGCCAGTAGGGCCGTGACGACGAGCTGTGCCGTGCCGTTGCGCCGCAGAGCGACGCGGCCGGGCATGCAGACCGCGGCGTAGCGGTCGAACGTCATCGCCGCCTGGAGGAATGTCGAGGCGACCTTGCCGCTGTTGGTGAACAGCTGAAATGAACCGCGAGAAAATCGCCTCTCTGCGCTCTAGTGAACAGAGTTGGCATGGTCAGTCGCACCTGGTAGGCCATGCAGGCCGGCGTCCCGAAGCACCAATAGCCCATGAGCATCTCGATTTGATTGAAAGGCATGCTCAGCAGCACGGTGAAGTCGACGAAGCACAGCGCCGTCACGTAGACGATGGCCGCGTCGAGCGGCTGTCGACTGTTCGTCTGTCAGACAGAGTCGACATTTCGTCGGCCAATGTTTACGCATTTCGTCAGGCAAACTCTCAGCTCACTTTGACAAAGCGAATCGCCGCCAGAGTGTAGGTGATACCGGGAACGCCGATGAGAAAGAGCAGCATGTACAAGAACCAGACGAACTAAACGGTCGAGAAACACTAGCGGGATGGCAGAGCTACATTATAGATAGGTGCGCTAACCAGAACAATGGAGGGCGTGATCGGTGGCCCTGTGCCATCATCGGTTGCTGGGATCGCGCCGGCTGCTGGGGTCGAGGAGTGGTTGACGCCGCTCGGGCCGTTATGTACAGGTGGCGCCTCCATGTTTAGAAGCCGCGGTGTCGTGGCCGCGCCGGCACGGGAAATGGACACCTATTAGACTGTTTATCGGCAGCGGTGCTCTCGCCTGTCGCTGTCCAACAACGGCGGACTGCGGTCGTCGCGGCTGTGGGACGGCAGCGGCGACGAGGGGGCCGTGCCTCGCCGTCGTCCTCGTCGTCCCGATGTCTAATGAAGAAGCCCGGTGTCGCTTCGATGTCCTTTCCGACCGCGCGCCCAGCGAGAAACCACACCCGCAGGGGGTTTGAGTCGGGCGACAACGGCGCGACGAATAGGCCGCCGCCGGGAACGGAAAGCTGACTGCCGGGGACAATACGTCGCGAGGCAACTGCCGCCTATCAGAGAGCAGCTTGTCCTCGCTGAAAATGAAAGGTGAAACACGCCACCACTGAAAAGGTGAAACAAGCGACGAGCGGACGATCCGTCATCATGTCGACCACGCTTGCATTTCATGCGCAGGATGAAAAACAGCCTAATTAGGGGCGCGCGGGCGCTGTAGCTGAGCTGAGTCACAGAACGTCGGAGTGTTCCCTGCCGCAGGCGCAACACAGCATTTTGGAGTTGACTCCAATCAAGTTCGACTCGGCAGCTCGGCGGACCTGTCGCCTTCATTCTGTCGCCAAACTCGGACTCTGGGGCGTTTACTTCAAATTAGCCAGCTCGTCTGGCCAAGGAAGGCGGTCCTTTGGATTGCGGGCGATCGTCCGACAACCCGCGCCCCCTATTCGCCAAGTCAGGGAGGGAACGATCGCGGGCCCAATTAGTGCCGACATCCGGCAACAGGCCGTCCCGGAAGGCGGCAACCTCCTACGCGACGTGCCCACTTCTGTCTCGCGTCTCGGCGTAGCATTACACGAAGGTCGCGGCGGCCTGTGGACCCCGGACTCCACGTTCCACTCTAGCGCCCCAGAGGAGCGCCGCGAATAACCATTCAGAATGCGAATGAATCTCCACGCACACACACACGACGGCTAGACGCGCTTGCGAATGTAGGGGACTCGCTGTAGAGGTGACGGAGTGCAGTCCAGGGGCGCAGACTGCCTCGTTTCATGGCTGGCTGGCGACAGGTTGAACGTCAGCCGACCGTTTCAAGGGATTGATTTATATGGGTCGCCTACTGAACAGAGATTGAGTGGGCGTCGCTGGCGCTATAGACCGTGCCAATAATCGGCTCGCAACGTTCTGCGATGCTCGCGGGAGCTGCACCACCGCTGACGCACACACCAGGCGCGGTCGCTCGGCTTTTAAACCGAGTGTCCGGCCGCTGCTGTTGGCAGATGCGAATAATTTACGAAGTGTCCATTAGGTTAACGGAACGGCGTCAGTCGTTTAAGGAGTATGCATGGCTCTTCACATATCAGCGCAAACGACGGCAGGAATTGCTGTTCCGGGAAATTTTCTCCCAGTGTTCTCTGCACAGTGTCGCGACTGTGCCTTCGACGGCGGCTGATCATCTCAATCTCCTCAGTTAGCAGGACAACAGGTGCGACAGAGGATCACAAATATTTGTACGAGAATTCTGGCGAGCGTTTCGCTTCACACTGCACAATGAATCAGTCTTTTGCCGAGAGGCACTCACCTTGAGTACATAATAGTACATACAGACACAATAGGTTACACGTATAGTAGTGCGGCTCATTTGCCTCTCAGCCGCTCGGATGACTGCCGGCTGGCTACGTGCATTTCTTGGGGCTGTTGTTAGAGTAGCTGTGATTGCTGCATCTGGAGGATGCGATTGCTTCTCAGCTCGGCTGCGGAGGCGGAGGCGGTGGCTTGGGCGTGGTGGAGGGCTGCGGTGGGCAGGGGCAGGGGCGGGGGCGGGAAGAAGGGCGGCGAGGAGGGCCGCTGCGGGTGTAGCAGCAGCGCGACGTCGGGCGCGGCGGGCGGGGAGCCGACGACGGGCGAGCCGTCCATCGAGAGGTAGGGCTCGGCGCGCTGCGGCTCGTAGGGCGGACACGCCGCAGTCGTCACGCCGCTGCCGCGAGTCGGCATACCCTCGGCGCCGCCGCCGCCGCCCGTCGTCGTCGCAGACTCGCCCACCGACTTCGACGACGACGAAGAGGGCAGGACAACTGCAGCGCATTTGGGAATCGGACGGACATCTGAAGCGCGTCTTCCGGCGCAAATTACAGTTGTTCGGTGCCGATGGCTGGTCGGGCTCGACCAGCTGCAGCTTCTGGTGGAGGATGGGAGGCAACGGAGCCTCCATGATTGTCTTGTTCTGCAGCAACGTCGTCAAGCAGTCGACGACGCTGCCAAAGTTGGGTCGCTGCTCGGCAGTCGTGTTCCAGCACTGGCTCATAAGCTCGTAGCTGAATCGTCACCGACACACACATCCGGGTGCATGCGTGCGCGCTCGCGTATATATGACAGAAGCGTTTACATCTCCGTGGGACAGCCGTTGGGCGCCTCGAGGCGTCCTCCTGCGGTCACGAGCTGCATGACCTCCTGGTTGCCACGACCCGGGTAGGGCATGTAGCCCATGGAGAACGTCTCCCACAGCAGCACGCCGTAGGACCTAGTAGCGTAGAACAGCCGTTGTAGAACGCATCGATTGACTATCGACGATTGGTTGTGGACCGCTCGCACCAGACGTCGGTCTTGGAGGTGAAGACGCCGTCGAGAAAGGCCTCGGGCGGCATCCACTTGACGGGTAGCATCGCCTTGCCGCCTTTTCGGTAGTAGTCGGCCCTGTACGTGCGCGACTCCACGCTCAGTGCTGTCCAGTGTTGGTAGTTGGTCGATGCTCACCTGTAGATGTCCCGGGCCATGCCGAAGTCGGCGATCTTGACGACGCGGTCGGACGTCTTGCTCGTGAGCAGGCAGTTGCGCGCCGCGATGTCGCGGTGGATGAAGTGGTTCTCCTCGAGGTACTGACAGCCCTTGGCGACGTCCAGGGACATGCGCACCAGCTCGCCCATGCCCATCGACGACTCCCGTCCGCTCTGCTGAAAGTCGCGCCATGGCCGTCCCTGCACCGCTCACTCTGCCCGGCCTCGCACTCGCACTCGCCTGTCGCGGTCGACTCTCGCGCAGGAAGGACTTGAGGTCGCCGCCGCTGAGCAGCTCGAGCACGATGTAGCGAGGCATCTGGTCGAAGCAGACGCCGATGAAGCGCACGATGTTCTCGTGGATGAACTTGCTGAAGGTCAATGGTCAGAGTCGCGGATCACAAAGCGGTCGGCATCGGTACCGGTACCTCATGAGCAGCGCCTCCATGTGAAAGTCGAACTGCGACTGGTCGGTTGCGAATTCCGGCAGGGTCTTGACAGCGACGCTGAGGTTGAGCGGTTCGTTCGCCGCGTCCGTTAGAATCCCTTCGAACACTTCGCCAAAGGCGCCTTGCCCTAGCGCCCTGCAGATGTGCTCGCAGGGTCATCGGAACATTCAAAACTTCGCCGCGCCAGAACTCACTTGATGAGGATCACAGAACTGCGCGGGATTTCCTTGAGCGTGTGGTACGGGGGCGGCTCGTAAATGGCGTTGTTCACCATCTAGAGGAGACATTTCGGTTCATCGAATGCCGCAGTCTGAGCGAAAGCCCACCGGTCGGTGCGCCGAGTAGGATCGCATCTCCATCTGTCCAGCGCCATACTTGTACTCGGACTTGGCTCCGCAGTTGTGGTAGCCTGAAAGTCGGTGCTGCCGTAGTAGCTAGATTCGACCAGGCTGGAGGCAGCAGCGCGCTTACAAATGTAGGCGAGAATCAAAAGGATGGCGGCGATGAGAATGGCGACGGCGATAAGCAGGCCGCTAAGAGTGCCGTTGTCGCGCCAGTTGTGGATGATCGGAATTACCGTAGCTGGAGGCTTCTCCGCTAACGACGGCTCTGAAACGAAGCGACATTTTTGTTTCCTCTCTAATCTCGTCGACAACAGCGCAATTGAATCTATTTGTGGGGCTTAGAGGCGGTGCCGGTAGGTGTAATGAGGAGCAAAAACTGACTTTCGCGGCAGCGCTCCATTTCCGACACGACTTTGCCTCCTTTGCGACAATAGCAAATTGGCTCCCCGCCGCGAAAGCGACACGTCGCTTCTCGGTCGACGCAGTGCAGGCCGCAGGGCCTAATCAGGAGGTATCCGTTTCCTGAACGCACGTTGCCCTTGTTGAATCTCACGCAGGCTGAGAGTACACAGCATGTACCCTGTGCCAAAACGCACCGTAATTCAAGTTGGTCGTAAAGACCGCGTTAGGGTCCGAGCTGAACGATACGCCTCCGCGGCCGGCTTTTTTCGGGCCCGCGTCGCCACCTAGAATGGAGGAGGCGGTAGAGGATCTCTGAACGGCTGGATAGCAACTCGTGAAAAAGCGCACCGGCCAATCCGCCGCCGCCTCCTCCCCCGGCGCCGCAGCTGGCGCCGCCGCCTCCGAAACCGCCCTCCGCCTTGTAGTTGAACGTGCGGTGACAGGCGCCGCCCCGCGCGTCGCGCTCCAGAGCGCCGCCGTTCATCTCGCAGTCGCGGCCGTCCGGCAGGCAGTCCGACTTCGACTCGAGCCAGCCGCCTCCGCCGCCTGCGCGAGACGACCGAGTGCCGTCCCCTAGAGGCTAGACGGCTGCTTCACCGCAGAATTTGACGCACCGGCGGCGCCCTTCATGGCCCTCCCGGTGGCGTTGCCACGCTTGAGCAGGGTCTCGGACGCGTAACTAAAGAGCTGTGTCGCGGCGGCGCCTCTGTCCTCTTCGGCGTCGTCGGGGTCGCCGAACATGCCCCCTCCACCGGCGGCCACAATGAGAAGGCGGTCGAGGCCGCCGCGGTCGTTCAAGCGCGTCAGCACGGTGGCCCCGCCTCCGCTGGCTCCCGGCATGTAGTCGGCTTGGGCGCTCTGCGCCGTCCGAATCATGCAGCTGTGATCCCAGGCCGTCTTGTAGGCTATCCGCGACTGAAGGCGCGACAGCGTCATTTCTTCTCACGTACAGAAGTGAAACAGCGCACGGCGATGTCTCGCTGGAAGTCGGCGTTTCCGGCCAGCTGCGCGCAGGGACTGAAGCCGCTCTGTCCGACGACGACGTCGAGGAGGTCGCCCTCGCTGAAGTTGAACACGGAGACGAGGCCGGCGCCAAAGTTGTGCTGCCTGTAGCCCGGCTCGCGACGCGGCATCGCGCCTCCGCTCGCGCCGAACGCCTCCACTCTGAGCGACAAGGCTCCGGGCCGCTCGTCCGAACCAGTTCGGAATTCCTCCCTCACTTGTACTCGGCTGTGGCGGGCACGCGCCAGCGCTGGTGTCCTCTCAATCTGGTCGCGGAGGCGTCGTCAACGAGTTGGACGAGCCCCTTGTCGTAGTGGGCGCGGCACTGCTGCGTCGTGGGTCCCAGACGTTCTCTGCCGCCGCAGGCCGTGAAGTTGAACTTGGTCGTCGTCGAGAAGGTCGTCTGTCCGCTGAGGAAGCACTGTGGCGACAGACTGAGATCGTCGATCGCGAACTCCTGCGAGTCGGCCATCACGTGGTTCAACTGGAACTCCAGTCGGTAGCTGGAGCGAGAGTTCGCGTTTATAGCGGTTCGGTTCTTGGGCGCGCGTGCGTGCGTGCGTGCGTGCGTGCGTGCGTGCGTGCGTGCGTGCGTGCGTGCGTGCGTGCGTGCGTGCGTGCGTGCGCGCACCTCTTCTTCTGATAGGGAATAGGCATGTTGAAGCGCGTCCAGCGGCACTTGTGTCCCGTTGGCGCGGCCACGGAGTTGCCGACCGAGAGACAGCGGTCGGGGCCTCGCTCGGAAGGGACGGACTCGAAGCACAACGTCGCGCCCGTGTGCACGCTGTGGTCGGAGCAGTAGTAAAAGGTAAGCTGCAACTTCCAGCGGCGACTGTTGTGCACACAGCAGACCACGGTATGCCGACATACCCGGCAACTCTGGTAGAGTGGAGAGTCGGCGTTGGAAATCCCCTTGACGTGCGCCGGAAAAACGGGACTTTTGAAGGTGTCCGAGTGGGTGAGCCCGACTTTGTCTTGCTTGTCGTGCGTGTAGATTAGAAATCGCCCTAAACATCGCGCTAGTGCTGAATGCAGCACTTCACAGTGTACTTGCGTACTGTATATGAACAGCAACTTACCTATTTGTCCAGCACCACAATGTCTACTGACCATAATTACTCCAGACTCGGTATTATTATATTCCATCAGATTTGTGGATAACCGATTCGGGGAACCGTCAGTGCGGCAGAGGCGGAGGCGGACGGACCTGCGGCCGTGTCGTCTCCGAACATGTACGTGTGGTCGTAGTCGTAGCGGCGTTCGTTGCCCACTCGGACGTCGAGCTCATGGGCGTGCACGAGGCGCCAGCCGCGACGACGCTCGCCGCGGCGCGGCCGCGGCGACAGCTGCCAGCCGACGCAGGGCTCGTCCGCGGTCGCCGTCTCCTCGAAGTCGCACCGCGCTCCCGCGGGCACGGCGGCTGAACCGGCGCCGTGGGGCACCGTGTGCCGCCGCCGTGGACTGTGGACGACGGCCAGCAGCGCCGCACGTACTGCAGTTGTGGCGCGCGGCGTGCTCGTCGTCGCCTAGGGGGCAGTCGGGCTGCATGTCGCAGATGCGGTCCTCGGCCACGCAGCGGCCGCCGCCCTCGCAGGGGTAGTGCTTGAGCGCGCGGTTCCGACACGACTCCTGGCTGTCGGGGATCTCGAGCATGCCTGCAGCCGCGCGTCTCCTCCGCCTCCGCCTCCGCCTCCGCCCGCGCCCCAATGCGCGCACGTGGCGCACAATGGACGAACCGCCGCAGTTGTGGAGACGGATGTCGTCGACGAAGCAGTTGATGGGGTAGCGCGCCGTCAGTCGGTCCATGAGACGCGCGGCGGCGTCGGGGCGCGCCTCGCTGCCGTAGTCGGCGGCCATGACGCACTCGACGCGGATCACCATGCCCTGGTTGTTCTCGTACGCGCCCACCGCCAGCTCCGCGTCCTGCCACCTGCATATACCGTAAACCCTCTTATTAGACCCCGGGTGCTAATTGTTTCGTTCCAGGTCTAGGAGGGTGTATAATTATATAGGGGGGGGGGGGCTAAAGGGGGGCTTATAAACTGGAAGTGTCGATGTGTGGGAAGCTTTGTCGGCGAAAAGGCGCGTGGAGGCGATTTTTAAGGGAAAAAGACGCCGCGCACACACGTTGGTACACTCTAACACACTCTCACACAGTCTCACATGCACATACAGGTACATACACACACATACGCGACAATACATACACCCAGACATGGAAAATCTTGCCTTTCAGACGATAGTCCATTTAGGGAGGGGGTGTAATTATAGGGGGGAGGGCTTATAAACTCAAAGTGGTCTTGGGAGGGTGTATAATTATAGGGGGGGGGGCTAATTATAGGGTTTACTATAGGCAATCCAGAACTTGCGCAGACTACTGTGCGGCAGTCACATTTCACACTACATTTCATCAACTAATGCTTCGCGGACAAAACGAGTAAGCCGGCAAGCGAACACGCTCAACCAGCTGGGCCAGGTGCCTCCCTTTGGGCGATTGGCTGATATCCCCAACGATTTGCAAATTATATGCAAACCCACTGGTTGTACATACGCTGTACTGTACGTACCGACTGACGTTCACTGGCATCAACTGCGCGTGCACACTGCACGCACGCCTGTGAAATTTGTGTGTAAATGTTAGCGTCCAGGTTCGAGTGTCGCCCACGGGCGCGGACGACGCAGAATAGTCCACGCGTCGACAAAATTTAACACTGAAATCTCGAAAAGTCGTCGAAGTGCAGTAGGTGTTGAGAATTGAGAAGCATTCAGTGTCTACTACGCATAGCGCATGTAGCATTCGCGCATAGCTTTAGTGATACTATTAGGCCTCTTTTTTTTTCTCGAAGCGTTCTTCCCTGTGTGCGAGTCAATAGACACTTCGTTTAATTGCAAGAGTAGGACTGACCAGCCGGTCTCATTGCTCTCCGCCTTGTACATATCATTGCTGGTCAGCACGGTGAAGTAGGGCGCGTCGGACAGTTCGTCTCCAGCCGTGTCGACTCTCTGCAAGGACACAAGCCAGTTGCTGCTGCTGCTCACGAAACCAATTGCTGTCTCATTTGCGTGGGCGTGTAGGTGTATCTGACCGCGGTGGCGACGTCGATCTTGCCCTTGTAGCCGTAGACCTTGTACTTGAACTGGAGCGTGCACGCCTTGCCCATGTTTTGGTAGGGCGGCGACGCGATGTAGGCCGACTGGTACAGCTCCTCGCCGCCGCCCCGCTGCCCACTCCGCTGCCGGTACATCTCGTAGTGGGCGTAGTTGGCTGCAAGCGCGAACCCGTCGGCACACCATCCCCCCCCCTCTCAGCCCTCTCCGACGTGCTTACTGTCGATGTTGTCCCTCCGGCCGGCGACCGTAGCGAACGTCCTGGCGTCGGGCGCGTCCGTGGGCCCGTAGCTCCAGTGGCAGGGCGACTCAAAGTCGCAGACGAGCGTGCCTAGAGGCTTCGAAGACTCGCCGCTCGCGACCGCCGAACCCAACACAAGCCATAACGCCGACACCGCAGCCGTCGTCGCGGCCGTCAACCGTCGGGCGGTCATAGTCCGTCAGTCGCCCAGCGGCAGACTACAGCAGCAGCAGCAGCGGCACACCGGCCGTCGCCGGCGCGGCCAGACTAGAAGTATAGGTGCGTGAAAGCGAGCCGGCTGGAAGGAAGCGGCGACGAGGAGACCCGATCGCCTCGACTTTTGAGAAAACAAGCGCCGGGCAAGGAGGAAGAGGAGAGAAGGGAGAAGGAGGAGGCGACGCCGCCGCCGGGCTTCCTGCAGCGCAAAAAGCCGTGACGGTGGGCACCGAACCGGTGGCAAGTAGATGCCTGCCGGAGGAGGCAACGCAAGTGGCCAACTGTTTCGGCGAATGATTTGGACCCGAAGTGTCTAAAGAGCGGCCCGGCGCCGCGCGGCGCGTTGCCGAGGAGTCGACGGCGGAGCTCTCGCGGCCGCCGCGGTGCCATCGGCGGCGGCAACGACAACGACGGCCACGGGCCGAGGGCGGGCATAAATCCCTCTCCAGGGAAATGGAATCGCCGCTGTAAGTCAGCCCGAGGCGCCTCGGACACTCCACTTACTCTCCTGCCGAGACTGAGCCGGGGGCGGCCGCGGCGGCCGACACGCGGCCGAGACGGTGAAAGGCCGACAGCCAAGCCGAGAAAACCAGGAGCGGTAGCTGAGGAGAGCCGGGCTGAAGCCGGCGCCGCGCCGCCTGCTACACTCTGCTCGCGGGGCCGCGCGCGCTCGCGCGCCCACTGCAGCAGCGCCAGCAACAGTTGCAGTGTATCAATCAGTCGAGGGCTACCTTTCGGCTGCCTACTCCTCCTCGGTCCCTCATGCCACTGAGAAACGCGCAACTCGCCGCTTTTTGTCTAGCGGCGCCCTCTTCTCCATTCAGCTCATTGGGGGCTCATTCAGCCTAGGCGTCGAACTGCTGTTTGGCGCTACGACAACTGCGGCCGCCACAGTTTCCCCAGTCAAGTCGTATACAAAGAATAAACAAATCTTACCATTAGCGTATAGGTACCTACTACGTATGAAACCTCTACAAACTTTGACGTTGGCCTTTTAGCACTCCATGAATATTTACGAAACGTTTGTTTCAATAGATAGGTAGGTATTAGGGATTTCAGAAAGCTTTTAACCTAATAAGGAGCGAGACATCAAGCAGACACCGTCGCCACATTTACTTCGCTTGGACGGCTCCAGTCTCAACGCAGACCAATTGAGCTAAAAGATGTAGCCTGTCCAAAAGTGGTCACAATGTTGAATTGTAGGTTTATGACGGGATAAACACTGTTGTGGTGTTGTGGTGATCACTCTGCTTGTGATAAGAGCGCTTGGCCAAATGTGTCCACGGCGGCGAGCGCTGTGGATGCGCCAACGGCGGGGGGCATTAGATTGATAGCCGAGGGAAGGCGGTCGTCGAGCCGAGTAAGTTGCCTCTCGCTCTAATTGGAATTGCTACGGCCAATTGGGCTGGAGAGGAAGGGGCGCGCGAGGACGGGGGCGCGCAACGAGCGGAAGTGAGCATCGCGCATTCCGGACGGGGGCGTCGCTGGCGCTGACGTACGCATCTTCGGCCGACGGTTCCGACGCCCGCGACGGCGGACTGCGTGCGACGGCGCCAGCAGAGTGACACTCACGATTGGGATGGTAGAGCGCCTGCCACTGCGGATACGCGACGTACGACTCGAAGACCGTGCCTCGGGGCCAAGACGCCATCTCTGATCTGGTCCGACAAAAGCCTAAACGCAGACACATCGGTCGAGCGAGCATACGGTAGGAGAGGTGTACTGTAGCGACACATGGTAAGCACCTGATGGTTGTACAGACGAGAACAGGAGAAGAGAGGAATCAGGATCAAAAAGAGTAGCATTCGTAGAATCCACTGCAACTATCGCCTGTAGTGGAATGTCAGCGCCATCTTGTTGGTAAAAGGTATTGTTTATTGTGAAAACGTCATCGCTTAGAGTGCGCGGATTGGCCGACTTCACGAGCAAGTGGGCCTGTACTTCCAGTGCCTCCAAGCGCTGTTCTGGGCAATAACGCGGATCTTCAATTTGGATTCTGTTCTCGCAGTTCAAGTAAAAGGTCTTCATCGCACATTTCAAATCGTCTCCACTGTAATTCGCTTGAAAATAGTTGTCCTGAATGCAAAGAGCGCTGTACCCCTGTTCGAGTCACATGTAGACGGCTTACGTCAGAATTCCACACGCCCTTTACTACCGTGAAGATCGCAACATTGCCATGGAACGCCTTGGCATACAACTTGGCAATTGGGGCGACTTGGGCGGCAAGCACGCCAGCTGCGACTGCAATCCAGCAGCTGGCAGTAAGCAGAGACGCCAAAATCAACATCTCCTCCCTTTCTCGTGCGTATCGGCGAACACTACACTAATAGCTTCAAGTCAGCTGAGAAGTCAACAAGGCAGCCGCCGGGAGGTGCATTTCTCTCGTCGTAGCAAGCAGGGAGGGGTCACGCACGTAAGCGGTCGCGCGGCAGAGGCAGCACGCGTGTCGCGTCAGCGCCAACGTCGGCCCAACCCAAGTGTCGACCTGGCGGACTGGCGGACGGAGGGGTTGCGCCGAGGCAGAGTCGACGTCATTAGGGGACGAGCCAGAAACAATTCGATTTTCGCTCCCTCCCGCCGTCCGCCGCCGCGCGGAATTCCCGCCGACGCGGCCCCACCTCGCAGCAATTCGACGCAAAAGGGCGCCCGCCACACAACTGTTGCCGTTACTTCTAGCAGAGCCGACACTCAACTCTCTCTTCTACTCGACTTTCTCTTTCTCTCTAACTAAACACACGGCGTACCCACACCAAAATCGCCATAATCAAGCCAAGCGTAGAACTATGAAACGTGACGACTTTCAATCTGTAAAAAGACCTAGGAGGCTCGTTCGTTGCAGGCCCGGGAACCAATCTCTCCTACCGTGTTTGTCGAGGGAAGGCCACAACAAATGTAATGGGGGGGGGGGGGTTGGCTGTGCTGTTCCTGTCGCTAATAATAGGTCTCTCTGTAGACCCATCCCCCTGGGTTGCGTCGGAGGAGGCAGCGTCTGCACTCGTCGTAGATGAAGATGAGCAGGGAGAAGTGGAGGGCGGGGAACCACCAGGTGAACCGTAGACCGTACATGCGCAGGCCGTTGTCCAAGCCGGGACAATAGGCCATGAACGCCGCCAGAGCCGTCTCGAACACAAGGCCGAAGTTCAGCGTCCAGTTACTGCAAGAAGCGCCGCGCCACCGCGTCACTCCCACGGCACGAATTGGACAGACAGCAGCAAGCACACGGCGCCGCACCTCATTCCCTGCTGGACGAGCGAGTTGCGCCTGGTCTTGCAGATGATCAGGTCGGCCCACTGGACGATGACGATGGACGCGAAGAAGGCCGTGTGACACGTGTACTCGAGCACCTTGCGGTTCGCGTACGTCTGCACGGGAGAGTGGCTAGTTTCTGCTGGGCTGTTGCTTTTTTCTCTTCTTTTCTTCCTTTTGGCCGCCTCCCCTACTGGCTATGACCCCCGTAATATTCCCGGCGGGAACCCCCCTTCAGCTTGACAAAATTGACTGTTTTTGAGTCCTTTACGTGTCTTAGCAAGAAAACACCAAAAATGATGCTCTTTCGACCGGTTTTCGCATTGGTCCAGTGTAAACCAAAAAGTGCCATTTACACGTTATTTTGTTGCATAATTCTTCAAATTCTGACCCCCGCACAATTTCTCATCCCGGGCCTTTCGCTCGGGTGAGCGTTATTTGCCCCCCCCCCCCACCCCGGGGGGGGGGGGTCGGGGTGGGGGGCGGGGTGGGGGATCTGGCGAGCGCAGGCGCACCCATTGCTGTCCGTAGGAGTCCTCGAGATTGTTGACGGCGCGACTGTCCCACTGGGCTCGCAGACCGAGCAGTTTGCCGGGCCAGAAGCCGTTGTCGGCCATGATCACGGCGTAGGTGAAGAAGCCGGCCGACGCTTGGATCATGCCGATCTGGCCGTACGCCACCGAGATCAGGCTAAGGAGGAACGCGACTCAGTCAATCGCTGGCAGGAATAGGCGACTGCGCGCCGCCGCTACCGCTGATTGACGAGCTTGTCGTGCTTGGCGTCGCGAGGCAGGCGCTTCATGATGTCGCTTTCCGCCTCTTCGTAGGCGAGCGAGATGGCGGGCCACTGGAATGGAACGTAGACAACAAGAACGCACGCGTGCGCCTACGTCCCAGGTGCGTGCGCGAGTGTCGAACCAGGTCGGTGCCGAGGTCGATGCAGAGAATGGTGACCGTGCCCAGAGGCAGCGGAATGTCAAGAAGCAAGAAGAGCAGAAAGGGACTGATCTCGGGAATGTTGCTCGTCAGCGTGTACGCAATCGACTTCTTCAGATTGTCGAAAATGAGGCGGCCTGTGGAAAAACACGAATGTACAACCACTCGTAGGTACACAGTGACGAGAGTGGACCTTCTTCCACGCCGGTGACAATGGAGGCGAAGTTGTCGTCGAGCAGGATCATGTCAGCCGCCTGCTTGCTCACGTCCGAGCCGGCGATGCCCATGGCGACGCCGATGTCGGCTCGCTTGAGAGCGGGCGAGTCGTTGACGCCGTCGCCGGTGACGGCGACGATCTGGCCCTGACGCTGACAGCCCTCGACGATGAACAGCTTCTGCTGGGGACTGGTGCGCGCGAACACGATCTCCTCGTGGTAGTGCAGCAGCTCGTCCAGCTGCTCCGCCGTGTAGTCGCGCAACTCGGCGCCGTGCACCACGCACGCCTCCGCGTCCCTGAACACCAACGACACCAGAATTGTTTGTCAAGGCCGGACACAAATAGGTGGTTGACAGCAGCGCGCACCTGGGATTGATGCTCTCGACGGGCTTGTTCAGACGCATGGCGATGTCCTCCGTCGTCTCGCTGCCCTCCGAGATGATGCCGACGCTCTTGGCGATCGCCTTCGCCGTGATCGGGTGATCTCCCGTCACCATGATCACCTGGACATGACTTTTTTTGCAGAGTGTTGGGGGCGCTGCGTGAGCGAGCGAGCAACCTTGATGCCTGCCGAGCGGCACTTCGCCACGGCGTCTGGGACGGCTGCGCGAGGAGGGTCGATCATGGACATGAGACCCACAAAGCGGAGGCCCTCGATGGGAAAGTTCACGTCGTCAGCGTCGAACGCGTAACCTAAGCAAACGTCACAGAGTGTCTCAAACGATAGCACCAACGGTCGCCTGCGCTGCCCAGCACGCACCTTCGCCGTACTTGTCGAGCGGCAGTCTGTAGTCGCAGAAGCCCAGCACGCGCTCGCCCAAGCCGCCCAGTTCCAAGTAGGCCTGAGACCGCCCCCCTACCGTACAGCCAGAACGAGTGGGCGTGGCCTGTGTGGGCGCACCTGGTTGAAGTTCTCCTTCCAGGTGTCGTCCAGCTCGAGGTCTTGTCCGTTGACCAGGATCGTGGAGCAGCGATCGAGAATCCGTTCGGGGGCGCCCTTCATCACCAGCAGAAACGACTTGTCCGAGTCCTCCTCCTCTGGCGTGTGGATCGACAACTGCAGACGAGCCAGGTGAGTAGGTGAGTGCGCGCGTGCCGAAAAGCGATCGGCAGCACCGTCCGTACCTGGTACTTGTTGGTGGAGTTGAAGGGGATCTCGCAGACCTTGGGACTGCGGTCGCGCCAGCTGCGCACGTCGCCCAGCGACAGCTCGATGCACTTGAGCAGCGCGCTCTCGCTCGCGTCGCCCGTGCACTCGCGGCGCAGAATCGGCACCTCGGCCTCAGATGAGGGGGTGAGGGGTGGGTTCGTATTGGAGGGGCCGGACGGCCCAGGACAGGAGCAGACTGGGTACCTGATCGGCCTTGAATTCGGCCCGATTGCAGAGGGCTGCGACGCGGGCGAGCGCCATGAAGGAGTCGTTGTCGCGGCCGTACGTCGCGACCGTCTGATCTTCGGAGGTGTCGGCCTCGACGATCTGGTTGTCGAACCACATGTGCGCCACCGTCATCCGGTTCTGCGTCAGCGTGCCCGTCTTGTCCGAGCAGATGGTCGACGTCGAGCCCAGCGTCTCCACCGCCTCCAAATTCTTCACGAGACAGTTCTTCGACGCCATTCGCTTCGCCGTCAGCGTCAGACACACCTGAAGACGCAATGCACCACCTCTAGAACTGGCCCACCCCCACCCCCGAGTTTGAGGGTAAACTGCAGCCATAGGTGCCCACGGAAATCGGGCATCTTTTTTTTTTTTGAAGGGGTGGGGCAGGGTAAATCGGCGTTTTCCAGACGGAGTTGCCCATAAAGATTGTTGGAGTTGTAGTACTAAAATGCGACGATACTGGCAAGAAATGTGATCTGGACCATCATTCCATGTACTTTTAAGCTACAAAGTACAAACGTACCTACAGCGTCGCAGGCAATTTTTTTTGCCGTTTAACGCACAACAATGACAAATGACAGGAGATGGGGGGGGGGGTCACCCGCGTCTTTCAGGATAGGGTCTGCCAGGGGAGGGTAGCATCCCCCCCCCCTCAGCGAGGGCACGTATGAGCGGTTGCGTGGGGGCTGCTGTTGGGCGTGTGCGCTGCGCTGCGCGCGTACGGTGACGGTGGCGAGTAGTCCTTCTGGGACGTTGGCGACGATGATGCCGATGAGGAAGACGACGGCGTTGAGCCACTCGTAGCCCAGGAAGAAGGAGATGATGAAGAAGGTGACGCCCAGGAACACCGCCACCCCGGTGATGATGTGGATGAAGTGCTCGATCTCCTTCGCGATCGGCGTCTTGCCGCTGTCCAGTCTGGAACCCACGGAGCCTCGCCTCACATACGGGCCTAGGCCACGCAGGCAGGCAGGCAGGCAGGCAGACACGTACCCCGAGGCCAGGTGGGCGATGCGTCCCATGATGGTGCGGTCTCCGGTGAGGACGACGATGCCCCGGGCAGAGCCCTCCACCGCGTTGGTGGAGAAGAAGGCGAGGTTGCGCGTCTCCAGGGGGTTGTCGTTCGTCTTCTCGGGCGAGCGCGACTGCGGCTCCGACTCGCCCGTCAGCGAAGAGTTGTCCACCTCAAGGACAGAAATTCGACGCATAGGGACGCTGGACAGAACACTGGCGTCGCGCGCGCACCTTGAGTCCGTTGCTGGAGAGAATCCGGATGTCGGCTGGGATCCGATCGCCTCCTTTCACCTCGATGACGTCACCGACCACCACCTCCTCGGCCTTGACGGTGTGCTTCTCGCCGTCGCGCATCACCAGCGCGTACTCAAAACAACACAACTCGAACTCGCTGTGGACTCCGAATTTCTACTCGCAAACGTCGTGATTCTCACATGGGGAACCATGTCCTTGAAAGACTCCATGATCTTGGAGCTCTTTCGCTCCTGGAAGTACTGGAAGCAGCCGGTGATGGTGACGACGCCCGCCAACACGAGGCCGAGCCACAGCTGGAATGAGAGTTTTGTCCGGTCGGTTACGGTAACTACGGTGGCGCGTTACGTTGTCTTTGGAAGGGAATTCTTGGGTCAAGGCGTCGGTGGTGTAGGCGACGAAGCAGAGGAAGGCGCCGATCCAGAGGAGCATGGCGAAAAAGTTGAACAGGTTCGTCAGGAACTTCACCCATTCGGGCGTCTTCTTGGGCGGCGTCAACGCGTTCAAACCGTCGCGTTCCAGCACCTCTGCCGCCTTCGCCTTGCTCAGACCCTGCACCGCACCATACGGTAGTTTGTCGTACACGCGCGCACGCACGCCCGCACCTTCTCGGCATCCGAGCCAAAGCGGTCCAACAGCTCTGGCAGCGGCACAATGTGCTCATCCTGCAACGCGCCGAGTCAAGCCCGCGGCTCTTGATGAGGGGGCAGGCAGAAGCGCAGGCAGGCAGCGTACCAGCTCCACTTCCCGCTTCAAATTCTCCAATTCCTGCTCCTTGCTCAGTCCGCCTCGCTTCTTCGAGGCCATCTTGCGCGCGTTTCGGCCGCCGCACCAACACAGAGAGCTCCGTCGCCTGTCTGTCGACACACAACTGAGACTGCACTGCACACCCACCCGACGTGCACCGGGCTGCAGTTGGCTGCGCTGCGGCGCGAGAGATCGAGTTGCCTGCCTTTTGACTGGCCGACGAGACGGGACGAGACACCCTGGGAGAGGGGCGAGAGAAGGGCGCTACACTGCACGCGCTCGCCGTATCGCTCGCGCATGCGCGCCGCGCCACCGCCTGCGTGCGCCTTATCGCGTTTTACGGCGTCTCGGCATACCTAACCTTTGCAGGACCACGACGCGTGCGCGCGCCCTCTCGCGGTACGTATCGCCGCGCCAACAGTACGGCCTTCGCCTGCGAGAGGACACGGTTAACGTGTCGACCGCAGCGACGACGGGCCATCCCCTGCCACGGAATCGCGATGAATCGTGGCGGCCAGGCCACCAGCACATCCCATTTCTCGACGGCTGGCAGCGGCAGTAACCCGTGTGCACACACACCCAGCAGCAACGCTTCGAGCGGCCGGCACGTACGCACAAAGGCGATCACTGCACTGCCGATTCCGACGACAGTGTCTAGAGAGCCGAGGACAAATATGGGACGGTGCAGCTATTACGTCGAGAGCGTACAGTCGAGGCGGCAATACTCTCGGCGACACAATCGACTTCCTGCACGAACCGCACGTGCAATCGACAAATAACAACGCAACCCAGCAATACGATAGTCAGCCATCGGGAACGTGTTGTAAATATTTGCATAATTAAAAAACAGACCAAAATCGAAATATGTAAATCAAAACGATACGCCAATATCGTCTGCTGCCGTACGCACGATAAATATGCAAATTTAATAGTACAACGTGTTTGCATGATTGGCTCGCCTATCGCTTCCGTTCCGCACCTCTTTGCTGTCTGTAATAGGCTCTACAAC
Organism: Paralinhomoeus sp. GSCO2_6; assembly: GCA_030248085.1. Classification (NCBI taxonomy): domain Eukaryota; kingdom Metazoa; phylum Nematoda; class Chromadorea; order Monhysterida; family Linhomoeidae; genus Paralinhomoeus; species Paralinhomoeus sp. GSCO2_6. Next base: position 24,671 of record JASAMY010002891.1, on the reverse strand, counting down.
GTGCCAAGTTCATGGATTCTTCTCCCCCTTCTCATGTCAATAAAGCCCACAGAAATTCACGCCACCACTTTCACATTTTCACCTTTTCACATTTTTTTCCCGCTAATTGTGTACGACCCGAAGCAGTTGGTAAGCTGTCAAAATGAGACGACGACGGATAGAACGAAGATTGAAAATACAGTTTACAGCACAACAACATTGTTGCACACCGTGCTCCTTTGTAATTCCAAAAGATTACCTTTAGCAAGAGATACGTCGCGAGCTGTTGAGCAACCCCGCAGTGGACGAACCGCAGCGGATTAAGAGAGAATCAAGCCTCACAGTGCATGACATCGAAAATAGATTTACCTACACATTCGCTTGTGTGCTCTGCTCTAACAACATGGCGTCCGAAACCAGGCCTCAGTGTGTTTGAAATAGTCACACTCAGTACAGTGCCGACCGCCAAAAGGGCGAAGCGAATCATATTATTGCACGCGAAGCGAATCGTGTGCAAGAGCTATTTTCTGCGAGTTATGCACCTGAAAATATTCAGGACCCTCTTTTCCACAAGTGCAACATGTCACTGCCCATATCTAAAAGAAAGCATATGACATGAACTGTACATGGCGTTTTATGATGTTGTTCGTAATCAACAAGTTCTGCAATCATCCTAAAGATGAGTAAATCTTTACGTCCCTTTTGAATTGCTCTACTCTTCCCAAATCAGCTTGTGAGGAACTTGTTTACAACAAAGCTGTGTAGTTAGCTATACTTGCATTGCACGCTTTGAGAATTCGGCTGTATATAAGTGTCGCTAGCCGAGAGGCTGAGTTGAGAGCTGACGCGCACGCGCAGAGTATAAAGTGCAATGTACAAGCTCACGTCTATTTGCGTGTTGTTTGTACATAAGTGCACTGGATGAGCGCGTCAGGCGTGTATATAGTAGCAAGACAAATATCGGGGCGCGCGAGCAGTCTTCACAGAGAACGAGCAAAAAACGCACTATCTTTTGCCTGGTATGGGCTATGTATGTCGACAAGCATCGACGTGTGTATATGCTAAGAATGTCGCAAGCTACCTGACACGGTGAGTGCAAGTGTACTGAGAACAAGATTGCCCTGCTTAGCATTTTTGAGTTACTGTACATATCGTGAGTCACATTTCGCGAGAGCTGGGCAGCTATTAGTTTCCAATTACGTCTTTTCTTGTTCTTCTTGTCACTTCCGGTCTGTCTGACGCGTGGCAACATGGAATGTGCGTCACACCTTTCTTTGGTCCGTCGTACCATTTTTCATCCAACTATCGCCCCCACCCCCACACACCGGAACAATTTTACAACTTTTTTTATACCACTAAAACGTTGCCGGAATACCCACTCGAGCGAGCGAGCCTGCGAAATGGTACCGGAATAGCTTCTGCTTCAATTGCTTGAACGAGCTGTTTATTGGGGCGAGTTGATGGTTTTTGGTGGGGGTGTCTCACTCGCTAGACAACACCGACAACACGTGACTTTTGGGCCAGTCTAGCCGCGTGTGGAATTGAACATAAAGTGCGAGTGACGTCGGGACGGCTGCTTACACTCTTTCGCAACGCGCATTCGCTGCATTCCCACAAGCAAGGGAAGCTGTAAACCAAACTATTTGTAGCGTGGTGCCACTTCCCCCACCCCACCAGCTGTCGGCATCTTCTAATAAACGTGTCCCAGCTTTCCACGGCCCTGGGGGCTGGGCTGGACAAGCGCAGGACGACAATCATGCATAGCTGAGAAATGTCGTGGCGATAGCGGTCGCGGCGCGTCTCTTCGGCACGCTCTTGCAAGGACACACACGCCGACGCCGGCTGCCGCACTTGAGGACTGTAAAGCGTAGAGGAGGGGGGGGGGGCGAAAACACAAAGGTTTGGCAAAAACTTGGCAGTGGGCCGGCGTTTGTCCGTCCGCGGCGCCTGATAACGGAAGGAAGCGCGTTGCGCAAAACCGATGTCGGATTATGGCGCCCGCGCGCTGCGTATTTCGAGCGGCCGTTTTGGTAATCGCCGTCCATTGTCTCTTTCTCGGAGGCGGGGGGGGGGACCGTAGGCGGCCGACGGGCTTTGGAGGCGGTCTCTTCTGCGAACGTCCGTCAGACACCACAGCGTAAGCGGCCGTACGCCGTACCTGTCATATTATCACCGTCGCCCACCCGACTACTACGCGCGGCAGTGGCACGCAAATCTGCCCAGCGGGGCACTAAACTGTTCGGCGGAGGCTCGTGGCTCGCCAGTTTATAATAGGTCGCGGCAACCGCGACGACGCCACTATCAGCGCCTCAGATTCCAGCCGCAGTTAGCATTCCGTGGGGACGAGCGCGCGACGGCCAGCTTCCGGACTTCCCCCGACGCGCCCAGTTGTCTCGTCTCTCGACGTCGCTCAGTTGACTCAAGAAGTCGTCTCGAGATACGCGAGAAAGCTGCCACCACCACAGACTCGTGGCAAACTGCCCAACTTCTACGCGATGACTCCCCAAAGGCTGACGACCTTGTTTACCAGCTGCTGCCTGCTGCTGCTCCTCTGTCTGAGCGGACCGGCAGAGTCCAGAGCCCTGGATGCGCCTGCCGCGGCCGGGCGGAGAGAAAAAGCGGACTCCGAGCTGCCGCAAGAGCCGCAGGCAGCCGTGCGACGGTGGCGCCTCGAGCGCCGTCTCCGCCGAGTGGCGCGCTCGGCTGGCAGCTCTGACGACGAGCGGATCCTGGCCAACTTCCTCGTCAACTGGGACCACAGCTACAAGCAGCCAGTGCACACTCTACCCGTCTTCAGAGGTGGCTGACGACGACACCAAGTGACTGTAGCCACCAACTTCAACAGCTTCGGCGAACCCACCCACCCTACGTGACACTCGAGGGTGCGTCCACGGTCGACGGAGGAACTGACTGTGGTTTCCCTGCGCCACCAAAAGCCGATGTCAGCAGCATTACATCAAAAGGGATTGACATCACTACCAAAGATTGCAGAAGCGCATTTCTTCGAAAACGATCTCACTCTATTGGTACTCATTTGTATTTAGACGTTGGTACAACATGTCCACGTGCACATAAACAGTGAAGCGCGTCTGTTTTTATGGTGCACATAATGGTTATTGAAAAGAAAAGAAAAATTGTCAAGCAGGCTGTCACGTGCACTGCGTACACACAGAAAGCATGTAGCTCGAAGAATAGCATGCGATTCTGGAAGACATAGGTACCGTAATGCGTGAAGCGAATGCATGCAAATCAGCCGGTTCGATAGAGCGGCGCCAATAAGATGCTCAGATTTCGACGTCTGTCAGCAACATTCGTAACGCTCGCATGTTGCTCGAGTAAGAGTTGAACATGCACAAGGTCGTTGTCTTAGGTGTTACGTTTAGCTAAGCAAGTACCTGCATGGTGAAAGTACAACAAGTGAAAGTATGCAGGGTGCGCCACGTTTGCCTAACGCCGCGGCAGCTCGTAAACTGCAGGCTTTCCGTTCCTTCACGTCACGCGGCTCCTAAGCAAGAGATTGTGCGGAACGACTGCACTGCAGCCGACACAACAACCGTACTAGACTAACTAGCTAGAGTACATGTAAGTAGGTACTATAACAAGAATGTGCATGTCTGGCTTTTGGCGAAGTTTCGATCGCCGCGCTGTCGGACGAGCGCCTTGTCACTGTCAGTCACGTGCGTGTAAAAACATCACAGTGCACGAGGTGACTGCGCAGGTGCTCAAGCCGATTAAACTGTCCTCGAGAAAACTTCGTACCTGTCTACGCCTGTTGGCGCTCGGGCACGAGTAGGCGATCCGTCGTAACTCGTAAGAGCTCGCTTGCGTAAAGGGCGCTCCATTTGATCCCGGATTGCCTGTAGGTGCAGCCAATGCGCGGGGCACTGCGCCCTCCGCAAGTAATCCCCTCAGCAATGCGACGCATGTAGACAGTCGGCCTCCGCCTCGCCCCAACCGACAAACTCGGTTCTTTTGGACAGAACTCTTCCTACAAAAACAACACCTCTTGGATAGCGAAAAGGGGCACACCAACCACATGCAAGCGAGCGACCCGGCGGCGCGTATGAATGACATGGGAATTCGAGGGATCTGTGGCAGCGGCGCGCAACCGAGGTCTCTGAGTACAGCTCGTGTAGGAAGCTGGCTGCATCAACGACCTTGAATGTTGCGCAAACCTGAAAAAGTAAGCCTGAAAGCAAAAATTCTTGTTCAATTCGTTTGTTAGCTGTAAAATGGTCAGCTGATCCTGCACATCTATAGTGCGCTCGTACGGAATGTGTGCTGTCGGCCCTTTGGCTTACCTAGCACTTTGGAGTTCGTGTTGATTACACCAATAAATCGTTCTGTATTCGTGTAATACCTGTGCGTCAGTGTTGTACTGTACGTGGCATAATTGGACTGGTAATTACCGACACCACAATATGCTATTCGGGCTAGTTTTTAAGTGCGGTTGTAGAGGTTGTACATATATGTACAACCTCTACAACCGCTACAACCTCTACAACGGTATACCGTCTGTCGACTGTTGACACAGTATACACGTCCAGACATCGTCGGATGACCCGGATAGCATCTGCTAATAGGTCTCTTAAATCATGAATTTTTTATTGATCAAGAATGTTCAGGAAAGCGCAAAGGAAACGAAATCAAAAACATGAGTCTCGAGCCAGTCGAATTCTGGCATGAGCTCAAATAACCGTCTCGAACTAAGGAACGCGGTTCATTAAGATCAGTGTAACTACGCCGATGCGCCCTGAATGATGTACACTTACGACCACGACGATGTGACTGCCTGAATCGGGCTCCCTAGCCATGCATCAACCTCTCTGTAATCCGCCTGCATCAGAGCATGCGATGTTATGTACTGTGATGTATCAAAGCGTCGAGTAGAGCGCAGAGGCTTGTAGAGGCTTGCAGAGGCGTGTTCACCAGCTGATGGCACTCTTGTCATCGCCGCATGGGGCGGCTTTTGCTTGGCTTGCTTGTCGCCGAGTCGTTTTCCTCGCCGAGGGGCGCTTGACTGCAGGCGATTGCCTCTTCACCTCGGTGAAGTCATCCCTTCTGCAGAATCTGCGACAGTGCCTTGAATGGGCGCTGCTGCTTGCTTGGAAGCGTGTGTTGGCGGCCGCCTGTAAGCAGCGCAGTAGCCTTTGATTGGAGCTCTGCCCCAAAGGTCTCTGTGGATTTGAAAACCCATTACTGGGTTGAGGCGAGGTGTTTCAGTGCCGGGCTGAGGCTCGTTGTCGAACACGAAGCCAGCTCAGATGTGACTACACAGCCAGTGGAGTTGGAAGGAAGGCGCCACGTGTTCCGGGTGTTGACGCTTCACCGCCTTGCTTTGTCAGGCTCTGGTGCAGACTCTGGCGCTAGCGTGCGCTCGCACTCGGGCACGGAAATTGGCCGATTGTGCAAGCTTCTTGGCGGCTCATTTTTCTGGACCTTGTTCTGCTAGTCGACGCAATTGTCGTCTGTCGTCGGTTGCGGCTGTCGTACCGACATAGTGCCGAATCGTGTCTGTTCACACTCCTTTGCTATTTGAGCAAGTAATTAGTATTAGTAAATAGTAACTAGCATAATTATTAGAGCAAACAGGTTCCTAATAAGTAAAGCAAGTAATTTGCATTTTCAGAACTAAAATTCTGGACAGTTTTCGCAATAGGAGCTCTCAACTCACTATGCTCAAGATCACTATTATCTTCTCATTGGTGGCGTCACATGTGCATTATGCCACTGATATGTACCGTAGTGTACATTGTACCGGTGCTTGTAGGTTGTAGTAGGTAGGTACGTGTCTTTCCCAAACATGGATGCTTTTCGTTGCGTAACGATAAATACAAAAATTATACACAAACAACAACAACAACAATAGTACAATTGTACATTTAAAGTGAAATTGGGCTCGGGCTTGACTGTGTCCCTGGTTCGGAGAGACCAATATACTGAGCTTCTTCACGCCAACAAAATGCGGCACTCCAAACCTCCCATCGTACTCACAGGTAACTATGCGTCTCTGACTATGTACTTTTCATGCCGCGCTTACCAACGCTCACCAAGCTCACCAAGCTTCACAAGAGGACGCCATGCAACTTGCAACGTAATCATGCAACGCATCGTGGAAGACTCACTCCTTGGCCTTATTCTAAACTTTGGTGCTCGAAACATTCCCAAATTCTACATACGTATACGTAATGCATAGTGTACAATTTCTCTTTCGAACTTCTTAGTGCGCACAGCTGCAGTGTCGCCTCGAGAGGGCCTCTGTGCCGATAGAAGGTCTGCACAGAGCGTAAGGACGACGCATAGCACGGAGCGTGGAGACGAGACGGAAAGCTAAACAGGCGCATAATTGAAAGTGCCGTTGCTATGCCCGACTAAGCAGCGTCTCTGAACGCCGCTGATACATGTATAGGCCTTCTCAACGCGCCTGTCCCTTTCGTCTGTAGCTGCGACTGCCTGCAGCACCACTGTGTCAAGCCGCATGCTCGCTCCACGCTGCACCACGGCGGCCTTCTATCAATCTGTGTGGTCGTGCGTGAGTCACGCAAGACCGCAAGCACACGTCGGCTTTTTCGAAGGACCACGTGTACGTTGGTAGACGGTAAAGTCCCGTTATAGCAACAATCCAGCCATCTCCTGCTGAGCAGAGTCCCGCTATAGCAAGCAAGATGGACGCGATAGATAAAGGGCAGTCCCGTTATAGCAACACCGTATCTCAGTCCGAAATACAGCATGGTTGGCTCCCTATTGGATGCATTGGATGCGTTAGCGATGCACGCGGACTCGCGCTGACAATCGGGCGACATTTATCGGAACATGCAGACGGACCCAAACAGTGCGAGTCCAGACGATGGGACGCGCAGCACATTAGTGCGCTGTGCAGTGGGCATCTCTTGTCTGTCATCAGTGTTGCGTTTCAATGGAGTTCGGAAGTGCCACTTTTGCTCCTACGAAGTATAACCCGCTTGGGTTAATCGTTTACCCAAGCAAAGCGCACCCTGGCCGCTGCTATCGCTTCTCCATCCAGAACAAACAGCGGCGGGTGTGGAAATGCGTCCAGTGCGACACCCTGTCGAACTCCGCAAGAAGAAAGGAGGAGGTTTCGCCGGGGCCAGTGCCCACGATCCGCCTGGACGACAACAACGTCATCCTCTCCGACCCTGATCACCCCAAGAACGCGCACTACTGTCAGCCCGTCGACAGCGCCGCAAGCGCCGCTCAGACCTGTGACCGTTCGGCACGGTACAACGCTCTCGTCGCTCTTCAGTTGTCGATGGCACTGCGGACGAGCGGCAAACGGCCTCGACGAGCGCACGAGGCGGCTGAGACGCGCATCGTTGTCGACTATGCCGGCGACGCTGCCACTCGTCAAGCGGTTCAACTGCACTTGAGGCCCTTCGACAAGGTCCGATCTTCCTACTACCGGCACCACAGCCACAAGTACCCCAAGATCCGCAACATCGAGGACATTCCCGACCGGCTCGTGCGGACCTACGAGGGTTCCATCTCTACAGACGCCGCTGACCCGCAGCGTGGTGTAAGCACTTTGTTTAACTATGGGCTGCTAACCTGTTATGAATCTGGTCTGGGTTCAGAAATACCGCACTCACCCGTGAATTGTTGTCTAGCGTCTCTGCCTGTCACTGCGCCTGGCCCGCGTGGTGCTTCCCCACCTCCCCAATTGTCGTTGCTGCTGCCACAGAATATGCGTGTAATCGCTAAACTGTTGGAGGTGTCTAATATTTGTGTTGTAATTGACTTGTCGTGTCATACTTTGTGACGTATCGTGTCCTGCTTCGTTAAGCGTCGTGTCAGTGTCGCTGTTGTTAAATTCGTGCGCGCCGCATTTGGACAAATAAATTGGAGCATGACCATTAAACGAAACGATACGGTATCTTGAAGTTGCTATAGCGGGACCCTTCGTTGCTATAGCGGGACTCCCTGATCTTATCTGTCAGATCTATTTTGCTATAACGGGACGTTGCTATACCGGGACGGAACCTGGTAGACGGGCTAGAACCGTTCGTCGCTAGCGCAAACCGGGCAAGTTGGAGCCGAGTTTGTGGAGCGCGTGTCAGCGGCGGCGCATGCGCGCGGCTGACACAGCGGAGGCGTTGTCGACGTCGCCGATAGCGGCTTGCTCGCAGCATAGACAAAAGCTTATTCGGCGCCCGCCCGGCGCTGCCGCTGCCGCTGACCACAGTGTCTGTTGGCTATGCTGTGCGGCATGCGCCGTCGTCGTCCGCGCGACGCTGGTGCTGTGCGAGGCTGCCAAGTCAGCTGAAGAAACAATGTCTTTGGGTTCGTGCGCATTGGCAAGCGGGTAGAAGCAGAGAGCAGTCGCGGGTGGTCGGAATGGCCTCGCTCGAGCTGCAGACAGCCGCCTGTACCGCAGACGGCACCTATTGCGCTGACTATTCGACGCTCCTTTCACCACCTATCATCAATATATCGCACCCTTTACAATAGGTGGCTAGAGCTACCTACGCAGATTGCCAGACGAGCGCTACTATGGTGACCATTGGCCGCGCGTCTTTGCGTCCCTGCCCTGATCAAAGCCTCTCGCCCTCCACATCCTCTTTGCCGACAGCCGGACGCATTCAGTTCGCAACATTTGTACTGGCAATTGAGCTATACATGACATGATTCTAGGTCGCCTATTCTGTGAAGGCACCGCCTCTCGGCATAATCGTTTTCCATTTCGCGCGCACTGGCACAGACCCAGCTCGTTCGTGTGATGAATTCGATGGCTTCATCGCCTGCTTTCAGCTTTTGTCTGCAGAAATGTGCCAATGAGCCGCATCGGTTGGGGCGCGGCGAGCCACAATGACTGCTAGGGATGGATATCGACACTCGCTGTGAGGAAGTCGCCATTTCGACGCCCTAAGTGAGGGAGTGTCTGTCTCAGAGTCATTCAGGTCGGACGAGCTGGAAAAGGGTCTGCTCTCCTCGGAAAGCGACGGCGGAGAAGAGAAGTCGGCCGACGACAAAGCTGACGGCGGCTCGGTCCACTTGAACTCGTTCTCTGTCAAGCTCTCCATCTTTGTCGGCGCCGTGCTGCCCGTGCTCGGCGTCTACTCGTGCGCCGCCTACAGCTACATCTATCAGCGAAGACAGTGCGTCCCTCCTCCGCCTTTTAATTGCGACGCGTGCGTGCGCGCAATGCTGTGCACAATTGCGCAGAGTGCTGATGAAGCACAACACGATGGTGTGCGACAACATCACGACGTACGTGCAGCCGGCGAGCTGGTACATCGCCGCCTACAATCCGCAGAAGATCTACTGGTTCTTCGTCCTCATGTGCGTCGTGCCGGGCCGTCTCAGCTGGCTCGGCCTCTACACCGCCCACTACATGGGCCAGAGGCCTCGCGGCTCGGCCCACGACCGCATCTACGCCCTCCTAGCGTTGCTCATTCCCTGCTGGGTCTGGATGGAGGGCGCAGGCATGGTCATGGTCACCTTCATCACCGCCACCGGTACGCTAGGCGCATCCCGCTGCGGCGGCAACCAAAAAGAAATGTTTCTACATACCTATCTCGGCCACAGCGCTGCACGCGACCGGCTTCGCTCTGTGGATCTTCGGCTGGTGCTTCCACATGGCCACGAACGTGGTGCTCCACTGGACGTCTGTGCGCAACCAGCCCAACACGAGGACGCGACGCGTCTTCTACGTGAAACTCGTCATGGTCGTCACGGCCATCTCCATGTGCATTGGAACGGGACTGGCCTTTGGCCTGTTCGCCAAGACCTGCTACAGCTGGGGTGAGCAACTGTTCGTGTTTCCCTTGCCGCCTGCACTAGGCAACGTTCCCCGAGTGTGAATCTGTGAACTGCGCCACGTTTAGCGTATACACTCTTCGCCGTCCTGGAAATGCTCGTCATTTTGTCGAATGGCATCTACTACTATGTATCAATGAGCTGCGACTTTCCATACGCCACGCTCCATCTGAGACTAACGACCGGAAGTGAACGAACGATAGTGAGAGGCGAGAAACGCTCAAACAAGCAATCGAGTCTTATTTAGTTTCTTCTTCTGCACTTATTTTTGTTGATTTCGCGAGTTGATTCGACTTGGCAGTGTCAATCATTGTGCCATTGATCACTGTGTTGTTTTCAGAATAAACTTATGATTCTTACTTACGCAGCGAGTTTTTTTCCAGTTGCATGATCGATAGGAAGCGTAGCTGAGAAGGAGCAGTCACCTACCAAGGACCAATGTTGTGAGCACGTCCTGCACATTTCGGCATAGCACAGTGTACTGCGCGAATTTAGTGAAAGCCGTTCTTTGTAGACGTCGCCAACAGCAGAAGACTTCGAAGTGGAGCCGACTGATCAGGTGGTCTTTCCAATCAGTTGCTTCGCTACGCTGTTCAGCGACTCAGCTGCTCGTCGACTCTTTCATCACCAAACTAACAAACAACACAAACGGATTAGCAGAATCAAGAGATGGAAATATATAAGTTGTACCGCTTTATTCAAATATTTATCAAAGGTAAATAAATATGGCGCGTCATTTTGCGAGTGTAGGAAGACCGTACGGAATACTGTATAGAAAGAGAGTATACGATATTACGCGTTGCATTGGGCGTATCTTCAAACCCTTCTCCTTCACCGTCTCCGTCACCGTCACGTCTTTCGCAGTTGTAAGAAATACTATAACGCGGACATTTAAAGATCGTCGTTTGTTTTTGTAACTTTTGAACGTAGGTAGAACTTTTGTAACTTTTCCTAACTTGTTGAACATACACATAAAAACGCGGAAAGACATTAAAATGTTGAGACACGCTTTCTCCAAAAACTTATCAATCAATCATTATCTCAACCAAACCTCAACTGTTTGCATGCATGCACATAGAAATGTCACCAACACAACGCAGCACAAGGCACCAGGCTGATCGTCTATCTTCAGCATGCGCCACACCACCCGCGATCACAACAGCAGAACAATGCAATGTCAGAGCCCTACAACACCGCAACACAACATGCCCAATTGGCTGAGATCACAGCTATCTTTGATCGTCGGGGTGGTGCGGGTACGACGATGACTGAATGGGATACGTGACGCAGGTGGGCACGTTGTTGACACGCGCGCACGCACCTGGCTCATAATGACGAGGGGAAGGGAGACGAGTCTACGCTGAAACTACAATTTGTGTTTTGACAAACTTTTGAATCACCGCTCAATTTTTTTATGATGATTTATTTATGATAACCTCCGTAAATAAATGTAGTGTTAGGATTACAGACATTCCAATGCCTAAGTGATACAACGTCCCTTCAGTGCGCTTCGTTGTTCATGCATTTGAACAAAAAAAAACGCATTTAAGCAGTCGACTTGTTGCAGCCTATGGAGGCTCAGCGGATTCATTTGGAGCGTCAGAGGCAGGATACGTTTCATACGTTTCCTTTTCTAGGCTACGACGACCAAGCTTCTACCACAGCTGTCATCATGTAGCGAGCGCTAAAAACGCCGAATATGTGACAAGCAAATTGATTGTTTATACCATTGTACGCTCTTCTACAATCGTTTTCCAAAGTGGACTCCACTGCAATGCTCTTATGCAATCTTTTTTTAAAGTGGACTTCAGCATGTGCGTATACCATTGTTTCTTTTCAAGCTGAACTTCGGTCTCTGGAGTCACATACCGATATTCCCCTTTTTTGCAGCTGCCTGCAAATTCTTCTTAATGCTGCTTTTTGTTCAAATGCACGAACAACGAGTAAGCTCGTTGAAACATAAATCGTAGTTCCATCATAGACTCGTCTCCCTTTCCCTCGTCATTATGAGCCAGGTGCGCGCGAGTCAACAACGTGCCCACCTGCGTCACGTATCCCATTCAGTCGTCATCGTGCCAGGCTGCCAGCGCCACCCTGACGATCAAAGATAGCAGTGATCTCAGCCAATTGAGTATGTTGTGTTGCGGTGTTGTTGTAGGGCTCTGACATTGCATTGGTATGCTGTTGTGGTCGCGAGTGGTGTGGCGCATGCTCAAGATAGACGATCAGCCTTGTGCCTTGTGCTGCATTGTGTGGGTGACAGTTCTGCGTGCGTGTGCGCAAACAGTTGAGGTTTGGTTCAGACAATGATTGATTGATAAGTTTTTGAGAAAGTGTGTCTCAACATTGTAATGTGTCCTTTTGCGTTGTTATATGTTAGAAAAACTTGCAAGTTATACGTTTATTAAGTTACAAAAAAAGCAAATCTTTAGAGGATCTTTTAAATGTCTGTGTGACAGTATTTTTTTCAACTGAGAGTGACGTAACGGTGATGGAGACGGTGACGGAGACGGAGACGGGTTTAAAGATACGCTTTGCCCCCGCACAACACAAGCCCAACAAGTCTGCAGGGCCTTTTACGAAAAGCGCATCCGGTATCCGTAATGGTATCCGTAATCCGTAGGCTTTTGCTTAGGCTTAGGCTTTTGCTTTTGCTTAGGATTAGGCTTTGACTTGGGCTTTGCTTAGGCTTAGGCTTAGGTTTAGGCGTTTCCACAATTACGGATACGATTACGGATACCGGGTACGCCTTTTGTAAAACGCCTGAATGCTGACGTCATGTTCGTTCTCTAGTGCGCCTCCACTTTAACGGACTACCGGTGCATCCTGTTGTGCAGCAGCGCTCTTCGACTAACGATGCCTAGGTGGCACTGCTTTGATCTAGTTCTTCTAGCGGTCGTGGCATTTGTATGCACAGAGAAGAGTGTCGTTGATGGGGAAAGGCTGCTGCAGGAGAGCCAGGAGATCAAGAGCTGTCTGTCCACCGACCTCGAGCAACACGAATGGGACTCGTGTCTTTTTCACGCACTCGTCATCGACGCCGGTTTGTACATACCTACATATGTTGTACAACGGTTGTCTGCGCTCGGTTCTTCACATCAACATATCATATCAGTCAGGGTCTGTTAGCCTGCAAGCGTGCAACCTTGCACTTGTGTCTCATTGTGGCTGGGCGCAGTCACGGGGGGTTTATTCGGGGGGGGGGGGAGGAGGGCAGCAATCCCGCTACATAGTTGCAGTGCTGGGGTCAGGGGTGTGGGAGGCTTCACCCTCCTACTGGCCATGGTCTGGTCGTCGCGCCTTTTGCATCCCCCCGCCGCGGTCCCGAATAAATTCTCAGTTTTGACACCTGCTCCAACATTTGTTGCTCCAAAGTTGCGAATGACACAATAATTGGACACAAACTGAGTAAAATTGAATAAAAAAAAGGAAGAGGATTCTTTTTCTTTCTTTTTTTTTTAAATCCACAACCCACATCAGTTATTTCCATCTGTCGATCCATTCACCACCTCAAATTACACATGGGGTGGAAATGGGGAATACCCACTTCTGGCTCTGACCAACCGGGGCGGCAAAGTGGGTAGTCCCCACTTTGGGCCACAACCAACCGGGGCGGAGACCCGGCAAACGATGGGCAAGGAACACCTATGTTTCCCGCCCCCTCGCTTCAAAGTTCAAACGCAAATGCTGCCTACGCCGTTTGTGGGTGTAGGTACATTGGCACTACACTCACTAGCGGATCTGTCAGATCTACCTGCTCCCCAGGGCGAGGCTGACCTTCCCCTGCCTGATCTGCGACTCTTGATCCCCGCCCGGACTCAGGACAGAGGGCATTGACTACCGGTACCCTTGTACCTATCGGCATACACTGGAGGGATTCCCTCCCTGACGGTGGCGGCGGGGGGGGGGCGTCTCAGAGGGACCCAACCCACAGTCAATCGCGCGCCTGACCGTGACCACGTGTAGAGGCCGATTCTTGACGACGGACGCGAAAGCAGGCCGGGCCTCGTTGGGTATTATTTTTTGTTTAGAGTACTAGATGCGGTGGTATTCATAAACGTAGTATATACTTTTTACTACCTAGTTGCAACTAGTTAGTAGGTAGTTGACAGGAAATGACACGCGCATACCATGACTGACACTACGTATTGTGAAAACCGCATAGTTATGGGGGGGTGTTGCTGTGTGGGGGGGGGGTAGTGGGGGGGGGTTATTGTGTTTGTTGCTGGTGTGGGCGATGGGGTGGCTGAGGGATTGTGGCGGGAGCAGTGACCTAATGGCAACGACGATCCGCGCTGCATCGGTCAAGACGCTGGTCGGTAGCGTCGAGCCCTTCGACCCGTCGACAGACCGGTGGGAATGCTGGGCGAGCGACTCAACGTCTTCTTCGACGTGAACGAGATAGCGACGACAAGCGGAGGGCCGGCCTGCTGATCACCTTCGCGGCGCCGAGCAGTATCGTCTGCTCTCGCGTGGCAGCGCCCAAGAAGCCCTACGAGCTGGACTACGGCGAGCTTGTCGCGCACTGTCTGCGCAGTACACGAGCCGTCGCCTGAGCTCAAGGAACGCGCTGCGTTCTACGAGCGTAGTCAACAGCTGGGAGAGTCGCTGACTCAGTTCGACACTGAGTTGAAGAGGATGGACCGCTGCAGTTTTGGCGAGTTTCTCGAGACGGCGCTGAGAGATGATTCGTGCTGGGCCTGCGCGACGAGGACGTCCGACGGCGGCTATGATCGAAGAGAGCCTGACGCACAAGAAAGCCGTCGAGATGGCAACGTCCATGGAGCAGCTGCTCCGAGACAAGAAGCAACCGGTGGGCGCGGCGACGCCGTCCTGGGCGAGCGCCTCGGAAGCCGGTCGACCGCAGTTCCAGCCGTCCAAGCCTGCGGGTCCGCCCCAGAAGTGCACCGTCTGGGCAGGACGAACCACACGAAGGAGAGGTGCCGCCTGAAGAACGCCACTGCAGAGTCTGCGGAAAGGTTGGGCACGTCCAAGCCGTCTGCCGCGAAGGGGCGCATGAACGTCATGGCGAGGAGAGTTAAGCGCGGACGTGGTGACGATTGCCACGTCAGCTGACGAACAAGCCGAAGAAGCCCCGCCGCCAAGCGTCGATCAACGGCTATGTGGTCCGCATGCTGTTGGACACGGGTGCCATGCGGACGCTCGTCTCAGAAGCGACCTGGAATCGGCTCGGTGGCAAGAAACTGCAGAAGACGGGTCTGAGCTCGTCGCCTACTTGGGTGAGAGAATTCCGCTCCTGGGCAAGGCGACTGTAAAAGTGAAAATCCGCGGGAAAAGTGGGCAGCAAACGCTGTTTGTGGCAGCCGGAAAACATCAAAATGTTATGGGCCGCGACTGGCTGCGAGTCTTCTACCCCCAACTGCTCGACGCCTGCTTAGTCGCGCTACGACTACGACCTGTCCTGCGAAGCAGCAGAGAAAACTAGAACAGGTCCTGACCAAGTATGGCGACATTTTCAAGCCAGAGTTGGGAAAGTTGAAGGGTATCAAAGCCAGAATCGAGCTCAAGGACGGCGCCACACCCAAGTTTCACAAGCCGCGACCAGTCCCCTCGCCAAAAAGGTGAAAGTTGATGAAGACTTGGAGCGACTCGTCAGATTAGGGGTGTTGACAAAGGTGAAAGTGAGCCAGTGGGCGTCTCCAGTCGTTGCAGTCAACAAGCCGGACGGATCGGTCAGAATCTGCGGCGACTACAAGGTTTCCGTCAATCCGCAGATCAATGTCAACCAGCACCCTCTTCCAAGGCCAGAGGAGCTCTTCGCTGGGTTGGCAGGGGGGAAGAAATCTCCAAAATCGATCTCTCGGATGCGTACCTGCAAGTGGAGCTGGAGAACGACTCCAAACAGCTGCTCACCATCAACACGCACCAGGGCCTGTACCGCTACAATCGTCTGCCGTTTGGAGTCGCGTCAGCCCCTGCTATCTTCCAGAATCTGATGGAGCAAGTTACAAGCGGCCTCGCTGGCATCGGTGTCTACCTCGACGACATCATCGTCACAGGCAAGACGGACGAGGAGCACCTCGACAACCTCAAGGAGCTGCTGAAGCGCCTCAGCGAGTTCGGGCTGCGGCTGAAGAAGTCGAAATGCAAGTTCCTGGAGCCGTCCGTCGAGTACTTGGGTCAGATTCTGGACGCCGATGGGAGACGGCCTAATCCTGCCAAGACAGCGGCGGTTGTCAAGATGCCGAGTCCCACCAACGTCAGCCAGCTGCGCTCCTTCCTGGGAATGGTCAGGTCTACGACCAGTATCTGCCAGGGCTCTCTAGCTTGGTGAAGCCGCTGAACGAGCTCCTCAAGCAAGACACCTACTGGCGGTGGACCGAAAGGGAAGAGCAAGCAGTGCAGAAAGTCAAAGAAAGACTGGCCGACCCCGAGAAGCTGGCGCACTACGACGCGAACTTGCCTCTGATATTGGCAACGGACGCGAGTCCTGACGGCGTGGGCGCCGTCCTTTACCACGAGTACGCAGACGGGTCGAGGCGGCCAATCGAGTTTGCTAGCAAGACGCTCACGAGCGCTGAGCGAAACTACAGTCAGATCGAAAAGGAGGGCTTGGGCATAGTGTACGGTGTCAAAAAGTTCCCACTTGTACGTCTATGGCCGAAAGTTCCAGTTACTGACTGACCACAAGCCTCTGCTTGCCATTTTTGGGCCCAAGAAGGGTATCCCAGTAATGGCAGCAAGTCGGCTCCAGCGCTGGGCGATCA
The DNA here is from genome assembly GCA_030248085.1 of Paralinhomoeus sp. GSCO2_6. NCBI lineage: Eukaryota > Metazoa > Nematoda > Chromadorea > Monhysterida > Linhomoeidae > Paralinhomoeus > Paralinhomoeus sp. GSCO2_6. The sequence continues at coordinate 8,190 of JASAMY010002891.1, read as the reverse complement.
TCTTATCTGCGTACGACTACAACCTCATCTTCAGGAGGACCGAAGAGCATGGCGACGCGGACGGACTGTCGCGACTGCCTGTCGGCTTCGACGCGGAGTTTGAGCAGCTCAAGTCTCTCCACCAGACCGTCTGCGCTGTGGAAGAGAATCAACTGAGGCAGCTGCCGGTCTGCGCGGACGAGATCAGAGAGGCGACAGCGTCCGACCACCTGCTCACGAAGGTGGTGAAGTACAGATGCAAGGATGGCCAGCGAAGACAGAAGATCGCAATTGACGCCATACGCTCGGAGAAGGCACGAGCTCACCATCTCAGTGGATGCCTCCTCTGGGGACAGCGTGTGGTAGTGCCGACGTCGTTGAGAAGCGAGTGTGGGCGAGCTGCACAAGTCCCACCATGGAGTGAGCAAAATGAAGAGTGCGGCCCGTCTCTCTGCTACTGGCCAAACATCGACACCGACATTGAGCATCTGTCGAAGCGGTGCAACTGCGCGCTCGTCAGAACAACCCGCCAAAGGCGTCTCCAGTCTCCTGGGAACCGCCGGGCGGACCGTGGCAGCGAATCCACGTCGACTACGCTGGCCCGTTGAAGGCGCATGTGGCTGGTCGTCGTCACGCGTTGGGTTGGCAGAAGTGCGCCGAACGAACCAGGCGACGTAGAGCACGGCGGAGTTGCTGCAGGAGATCTCGCCACGCATGGCCTCCCAGAAGCTCGTCTCTGACAATGGGAGAGTCACTTCAGAAGAATTCAAGCTTTTCTGCAGAGGAGGGGGATAGGGCAGAAGTTTCTCCCAGGACACCCACAGTCAAATGGCTGGCAGAAAGATTCGTACAAACATTCAAGAAGGCCGTGTTGAAAGGAGAGCGCCAACGATAAGAAGCAAATGCGCGACCTAAACAACTACTGGCCCAGTACGCATCGCCTCTGGGGATACTGGCAAATCGCGAGCGAGTGCTCATGGCGAGAACGAGAGTGGACCTCATGATCAAAGAAGGAGCAGGCGACGAAGACGTCCAGCAATTACGACTACAAGATCGGAGAGAAAGCTGGGAAAGAGCTGCGGCAGCGGCGAGAAGTGGCTCAAGGCAGTGGTGTGCGATGCGCTGGCGCCGTCATTCGGAAAGTAAAGTGCGAAGACGACGAAGAGTCTGCGGGACGAACAGCTAGGCTGAGGACGCGCCAACACTACAGCCACCTGGCAGCGAAGACGAAGCGGAGCCACAAGAACGACGACAGCTGAATCGCGAAGAGAAGCAGAACTACGACGCTCGAAGGAAGAAAAAGCCCGTCTCTCGCTACGGCTGGTCGTCATCGACGAAGGCTGGCGACTGAGAGTAGAGAGGAGGAGTGACAGGAAATGACACGCGCATACCATGACTGACACTACGTATTGTGAAAACCGCATTAGTGTTACGGAAAGGGGATTATTGCGTTCTAGCTAAAAGCCTGTTGTAAAGGACACAACAGTAGTAAAACTAGGGTAGTTTTTAGCAAGCTCAAGGGCTTGCTAACTGGGGGTAGTATCAACTTTTCACAAGCACTTCCATCGATTTTGATCTTTGTAAAGAGCCAAACCGTACAATTCGATACAGCGGTTCGTCTGTCGCAGAATTCGCGCGCGTCTCACAACCAGGGTTGCATACAAAATGTCAACAAAAAACTTTTTTTTTTAAATCGTGCAACCCTGCTCACAACTCTACAAGCGTTCTCTACATAGCGCAGATAGCGGCCGAAGTGACTTAGCACATCGCCATGCCGGTCTCTTCAGCAGCTCGCTCTTGTGCTTTGGCCGCTCGCTCTTGCGCTTCCGCCGCTCGCTCTTGCGCTTCGGCCGTGCGCAGCTGCTGCTGCGAGACGCGGAGACGGAGCGTGGTGCTTCTGGACGAACGCTGTGAACACCATTGACGAAAAAGACGACATTACCGCTTCACCGCGTCGCAGACGGAAACGACTGACTGACTGACCTGACTGAAGACGATAGGTATAAATGGTGCACAGCGTGCACGACGTCGTAAACATGAGCCTGTACCCGCTGATTAAGCAGAGCACTATGGTTTGACAGAGCCGGCCGCTTTCTCCGCTTGACGGATTGACCGCTTCTCCGCCTGCCTCTCAGTAGCTGCTGCTCGTCGCACTTACGGCGGCGTCGTAATGCATTCGAAAATGCGCGCACAATCTCTCCATTCATGCAGCATCGCTGCGAGACCATGCCTTTATTCAGAGATAGTAAGTAGTTGCAACTACCTAGTATTTACTATAGTTAGAACTTGTTTATGAATAACAACTTTGAGAAAGTTCTAACTATAGTTACAACTACCTAGTATTTTCTATAGTTGCAACTAGGTAGTAAGTACTTTGTTTATGAATACGGGCCCTGATCTCTCCGCTCCTGTATTGCACGAACGAGGCGCACGCACGCACGGCGTCGCTCACGGTGGCGTCGATGCTCTGTCCGACCCACGCTCTCAGAATCCAAAGCGGGGGCAGGGGCCCCACCCATACCTGTAACCGGGTCCGGAAGAGTGGGGGGAGTAAACGGCCGAATTCTGAGGGGGGGGGGTGTCTGGAGCAAAAAGTGGGGGGTAGCTGGCCATTTTTTGAGTTATAATACTGATACTTTTTGGTCAAAAATGGATATAAATAGGGTCTATGCAGTGTTATTTAGCTGTTTTATGGTCATCTAGCACTGAAAAGCACTGAAATACACCAACATTTGCTAACTTTCATCGTTTTAGACAGAGTGAAAATCCCTTGGGAAAATTCTGGGGTGGGTGGTTGGGGGGTTTTGGGGGGGGTTTTGAAAAAATAGGGGGGGGAGGGCAACCCCCCCCCCCCCAAACCCCACCCCAGTTAAGCCTGATTTATAACCGTGGGACACGGACAGGGACACGGACACGGACACGCAAATGTCCGGCCCCGATTCATAACCATGGATCTTTTCGCGGATGCGGTTCAAAATCGAACTATACAGTAAGAAAAACGCAACTATAAACGTTACGATAGTACGGTGCCAACACGATTTTAAAAGTTGTCAAATTTGTTTAAAATGGCGGAAAACGTCAACGTTAAAGACGATGACGATGTTAAATCTTACTCTCAACTCAAGTCTCAATTAAGTAGCCTACGAAAAAGCAGTCCTTGAAATTAATTTAACTAAATAGGAAAATTGCGTCAACAGGTGTTATTGTACCGATAGTGTTTTGCTAGGTACTTCATTGTCGGCCCATGAGCGAGGAATTCGAGGGTCACGGCCAGGCGCTCCTCGCACGAGACGGCCAGCTTTCTAAATATTTCAAGAAGTGCGGCGCAAAACAAAAGCTAGAATGATAATCACAAACTGATACTAACCCAAGACCAGGAGCCGGCATCAGCGGCTCAACTTTTGCCAAAACCGTGTCAAATTGCGTCGGCGTCATTCGAAAGTGTTCCGTGAATCTGTCAGGGTGCTTGCGCAACTCCGGATAGAGCGCAGCAAAAGCGCCTTTTTCGAACGACTTTGTAAGAGTGGATGTACCGACCACCGCCGCGGCTTTCTCGCCTTGTGTACATGTCGCCGCCGGTTCCACAAATAGAGAATAAGATTAAATCCCGATTTTTTAGCCAACTTTTTCGCTGTTTTCGACACCATTTTAAACAGCTTCTAACGACGAAACGGAGTAAAAACTGTTTACCTATATCCGTCCTTAGCGCTGCGCGGAATTTGCGCCAGGCGCGCCATTTCAAATGGAGGAAGGGATACGGGTGTCCGGGGGACAAAAGATAAAAGTTGGCCAACTCGTGTCCGCGCACTGTCCGGGGGACAGGTCCATGGTTATAAATCGGGGTGTCCGTGTCCCTTGCCGTGTCCGTGTCCGTGTCCGTGTCCCACGGTTATAAATCGGGCTTTACAGGTATGGCCCCACCTGTCGTTGTCGGCAAAGGGGGGGGGAAGGGGGCAGGCGCAAGGGGCAGAGGGCAAATCGAACTAATTTTTTTGCTGTTTCCCTTAGAGTAACGCACCCATAAGCGGAAAATTTTGCCTGCGGCGTTGTAGTGTGTGGGTGGACGACTGCATTTGGACAATGGAATCTATTTTTTATGGGAGGCGCCGATCTAAAGTAGGGCAAGGCCGCCTTGCCCAGGCGGAAGGTCTTCCTTGTCCAACGCACGTAATGGAGCGTAAGGGAATGCAAGTGTGACCAAATGTGACCAAATCGGATAAAAAAATGCTCAGAAGAACGTTGAAAACCCAAAATTTTCGCCTGCGACGCATGCTTTTGGACGACTATTAATGAAAAGTTTTTAAGATTTAGGGATACGGTAGTTAGCATTGAATTGTTTTTGGGCCTGCGGTGCCGAAAGTCACAAGTTTTTGCATTAGCACCGTAGCAACGCAAAAATGTGTGCCTGCAGCGCAACTGTTTGTTTCAAATGCTGCAAAGTTAAAAAGAAAACACGGCTGCTGCGCCCAACGCGCGAAATATGGTTCTCCAATAGAATTTTTCGTGGAAAACATTTTGCAACCTTGCCCCCCCCCCCTCCTGTCAGAAAATCCTGGATCCGCCAGTGGTGGTAGCTCGCCAAATTTTCTGAAGGCAGCGAGTGGGTAAATCGGAATCTTCGAGATGGGGTTTTATACGTGGGATTTGCACAAAAAAAATGGGACTTATTCGCCCCAAAATGGACCTAAAACGGTTCAAAACGTGATCTAAACGCCATTTCTATTATGTACCTTTAAGCTGCAAAGTACAAAAAGACTGCGGCAGCGCCGCAGCACACTTTTTGCCATTTTTGCGAGACAAATTGGCTTGGAGAACCAGAAAATGGAAGCCAGGGGAGGGATCGTCTCGAAAGTCTTTCGGGATAGGGTCTTCCAGGGGAGGTGTATAGCCCCCTATGCCCCCCCCCGTGCAGCGGGCAGCTATGCTGGCAACATCCGGTTGCAGGGAGTACTGGCACTCGTCTGCACGCGTTCGAGTTCTCGCACGCCGCCCACTCTGCGGGCAGTCCGTTCCGTCTGGAGCGCGAGGTCTTCCGCGAACTGAAGCCTTCGCTGTCCTCGCTCGCCGACTCGGACTCTCTGGTCGGCGAGCAGCTCGACGCCCTTCTGGGCCACGCGCGCTCCGCTGTGCCGCGGCAGCTGTGGGCTGACACGCCCCTCGCGGTGCGCGCCACGGCCGGCCTACGCCTGCTGGGCCGAGAGCGGGCCGAGCGCGTGCTCGGCCAGGCGAGACGCGCGGTCGAGCGCTCGCCATTTCTCGTCAACAACGACACGGTCGGCGTCATGAGCGGAGCAGACGAGGGCCTGTTCGGCTGGTTCACCGTCAACGCGCTGCTCCAGCACGGCGCCCAAGGCGGCGGCGGCGCCCAGCCCTGGCTCGCGGCGGCGCTAGACCTCGGTGGAGGCTCCACGCAGATCACTTTCAAGCCGGTGAACGTCGACGCTCTGCCAAGTGACGCGCGCCACTCTCTGCACGACGTCAAACTGTTCGGCAAGCGCGTCAAAGTCTACTCTCACAGGTGGATCGCGGGGCTTCTATTAGAGACGCTGCTGTAGAAAAAGCTCTGCACTTCAGCTATCTTGGCGGCGGAATAGTGGAGGCGCGCTTGGGGACGCTGCGCCAGCGGACGCTGCCCTCTCCCTCGGCGCTGGCTCAACGCAAGCTCTACACGAGCTGCCTGCCGGCCGACTACCGTCTCCACTGGGACTACGCTGCGGGCTATGGAAACGTCTGGAACGTCATGTACGCTTCTTTTCTTCCGAATGACTAGCGGGTTGGAATGAGGCTTGCGCTGTTGCAGCGGCAGCGATTCGTACAGCGCGGTCGCCTGCCTGCAGGAGGTGACGACCTACCAGCGGGCGCTGAACGTCAGCGCGCCCGCCGAGTTCGCCTCGTCCTCCGTCGACGTCTACGCCTTCAGCTACTTCTACGAGAGGGCGCAGCAGGCGGCCATGCTCGGCCAAGGACGCCCCACCGTCGCCGCTGTCCCCGTCGGCGAATTCAAGAAGGCAGCCAGAGCAGGTGCCGCCCTATCCCTGATCGCTATTTGTTTGGGGGGGGGGGAAGGGGGGTTCCCCTGACGACAGATTCCCATTCCAGAAAACAAAACTTGGGATGACCCCCTCCCCTCTACCTTTCAATTCGCAGAACCTCGAGTTAATTTTGTGCGTAGAAACGCCTACAAAAGTTTGCCTGCTGCGGGGATTTTCTTCTTTGTGTACTTACAGTTACAGGTCACATTTGTAGTCATTTTAGATCCATTTTGAGGCGAACAAGTACCATTTGATGTGGAACTTCGACGTATAAGCAAACCTCCGTCCACCCGAAAATCCCAATATTACCCTCTTCTTAAAAAAAGACGTATGGCCGTTCCCTTATCCAATTTCCGTGGGCACCTATGCCTCTTCGGCCACGGCCAGCCAACTGCAGCGTCCTCTCAGTCACCACGCGCCCTTTCAGCGTGCCAGCGGCCCGCTTCGGCGCTGGGCCCCGAGCACTGGAGGCCGTGGCAGTGCCTGGACCTCTCCTACATCTACTCGTTGCTCAGCGATGGCTACGGCCTGGCCGATACGCGTGAGATACGGGTCAGAGAGCTTGCAGCGTTGCAGTACTATAAATAAGGCAGGCACGCAGCTCTGCGCGCTTCAGCTTGTGAGGCGCATTGACGCGCTGGAGGTGTCGTGGGCGCTGGGCGCAGCCTACCACCTGCTCAACACCTACCACGACCCCGACCCCCCGCGCCCCGCCGGGGCGGCCAGTTCCACCGCTCTGGCTTTGCTCAACAGAGTGCACGCCTTAGTCTACGCTGTCGTCTCCTCATTCAACCTCTTCTAAAACCTTCGGCTGCTAAAAGATTGTTTGTTCGAAAACCAGAGGCGGCTAACCCGAGGCGGCCGCCTCGCGCTCACGTAGGAGACGACCCAAATCTCACTGTGCATCTCGAACTCGTCTTGCTAGTGATACTGTATATTATGTGCAATTTGTTCCATGTTTCTCAGTGGTCGTTTCCGCTTGTTTTGCATTTGTTGGCTGAAAGAGCTGGCATGTTGGCAATGTGCCGTTTTCACCTGCCGGAAGGTCGTAAAATACACGAGAATGGCGACAGCAACACGGACATTGGGCTGGGCACTATCAATGCACGTTCTGTCTATTTATACAGTCAACCAACACACGTAGGCGCGCCGAGGTCGAATGGTATCATCAGCAGCAGCATTTATTGTCTGGACAAGGCTGCCGATTGGGGGCGCGTTCGCGCCTGGGCTTCCAGTAGAGCAGCAGCTGCTTGCGGAGCGGCGTCCCTCCAGTGGCTGGCGAGAGCCGACACCAACGGCTCGGCGCTCGTCGCTTGCCGCGTCTCGTTGCGCGCCGGCAAGCTGCCCGCCGCCGTCGTCGGCTTGTCCCACTCCCAGGACGCCGACAGAATTGCCAGCGATCCCTCATCCTCGGCAGATTCGGTTGGCGCGTGCGCCGTCGATGGCAGGTGTGGTGTCGTCAGTGGCAGTTGGGGAGATGATGAAGACGTCGTTTCCGGTAACTCGACGGTTTCTGAATCTGGCCGAGCGGCTGTCTCGGGTTCGTCTTGACGACGCGGCGGAAGGCGGCGCTGTCGGCTGCGCGCGGCGTAGGCGTCGCGGTTGCGCTGCGAGCGGGGATCGGGGGGCGGCTGGCTGCCGTACTCGAGGCGCATGAACTCGCGAAAGAGGCGGATCTTGGTGCGTCGGATGAAGACGCACTTGTGGTGCTGCGCCGTCGTCCAGGCGCGACGCTCGTGCGAGTCGTGCGTCAGGCAGAGACTCAGCTGCTGGTTGAGGTCGCGCAGCTGACTCAGCAGCTGGTCGCGCTGCTCGGCCAGCCGGTCCAGCGTCAGGTCGTCCAGGAGCCGCGCGTTCCGCACCGTCGGCTCCACCGGCTGCCGACTGCCTGCCGCTGCGCCAGGATGCGCCTCCGGCACTAGGCGCCGCTCGGCCGCCTCGTCGTCAATGGGCCGAGCTCCTAGTCCCCTCCTCTCTTCCGCTTGGCCGACGTCCCTGGCCTCGACGCCGTCGTCATCGCCATCGTCGTCGATCAATTTCACGATGACTACATGGCTTTCTGAAATTGAAATTCGACTATGTCTAGATAGCGGTGCGCCAGATGCACAAAGGCAGACCTTCTGCGCCTCCTTGCAGCGAGCCATCGCGACTTTCGGTGTATTTCATGCGGTCCATTCGC
>JASAMY010003734.1:0-123964 GCA_030248085.1 Paralinhomoeus sp. GSCO2_6 | reverse complement strand
CGCTGTTTGTTACTCAAAAATTTCGGCGAGTGGCACCCCCCCCCCCCTGGCGTCCACGCTGCCTTATGGCAACCTGCCTCTGTGTAACGGGGCAGCCTGGTAGCAGAGGGGAGTAGGTGGCTCGCTGGACCGACGCGCGTACTGGCGGAAAGTGCCGACCGTACTGGGCCAGTGCGGAAAATAACGCGGCCTTTCAGCCACGTTATCTTCCGCAAAGTTGCTCCCAGGCCCAGAAATTTCTTTCCCAGACCCAGAAATTTTCCTCCCAGATTGGACACATCTGGGCCCTATCCTTAAGCATGTGTTTTCTCAGATTTACCCAGAAATTTTGCCCGAGGACCCAGAAACATTATTCTTTCCTTTTTTGATTTTTTTTAATTATTATTTTTTAATTAAATCTAAAAAAAGTTGTATCTCCCAATTGATCCTAAGAATGCTCAAAAAAAAAATTTAAGCCTGATCCGTCAAGCCATGAAGCAGAACAGGTCGGTAAGAGACAGACGGATGGACGGCCAGACCATTACGAAATTTATTGTCCGTGTGTGAACTCCAGCGCGGCGAAAAAAGGACAACTCACAATTCCTCCACGAGCCGCGTCGCGATTCCCCTTCCTCTGTACTGGGACACAACCACCACGTTGCTCAAGTGAGCGACCCTGGCCACCTTGTCTCGTTGCATTCTCTCGGACAGTTTCTCTCCAATCTCCCCATTAAACACGCACGCCATTCTACACATGTCGTGCAGGGGAGCGAAGCAAAGGTGGGTCGAGGGGTCGATGGAGTAGAGCCGGTTCGATCGCCACTGATCGAAATCCATGAGGCGGGCGCGCACGAAACCGACAACGGGAGACCCCTTGATGAACCGGTCTTTGGCCACAATGAGAAGGCCGCGCGTCAATGTGTCTGCATTGTGAATGTCTACTTTACGAGTTCGTATGACGTAATGCATGCATGCATGCAAACAGTGTACCGGACTGAAGTTCATGCGTGCCCGTTTTCAACTATTGATCACGGTCGGGCACTACTCTCTGTTCGTCGGGGAACTATCGAACAGAGGGCACTACCGAAGGATTTACGGTTCCTCCCTTCCTTCATGATACATCTCGTTCTGTACATCGTAACACCTGATCGCGTGTGCTGCTAATGCGACATGCTCCACAACGGTGAGGTGAGTGCATCACGCGCTAATCAAAAGTTCTGCTGTAATTTGGCATTGAGCACCTCTGAGCACAGGAGCGTAGCGTTGCCTCAGGCTTGGGTCTTTAGTATCGATACTCATTCTTTCTTGTCCAGGTGCGCCATTCTTTGGGCATAAAAATGCCGTTATGAACACCTCGACAGCTTCCGGCAAATCTTCTTCCGCGGCGAGAAAATAGTCAATGCTTTCGATGCTTGACCTGTCCTGCACACTGGCAGCATTCGCTGCATTCGACATCTTGGCAAGTTGTGGCTAGCGACAACGGCTTATTTTGTTTACAATACAAGCTGGCTAGTACGGAAGCGTGTTTTTCAAGGCAGTGCTGTGTCGGTCTGTGTGGAATTATGCAATAGGTGGTAAGAGCTGACGCAATTGTGTCGCACACTCTTGAATGATTCTAATCTGTGAGCGCGCACACACGCACACACACACGCACGCACGCACGCACGCACGCACGCACGCACACACACACGCACGCACGCACGCACGCACGCACGCACGCACGCACGCACGCACGCACGCACGCACGCACGCACGCACGCACGCACGCACGCACGCACGCACGCACGCACGCACGCACGCACCGGCACACACGCACACACGCACACACGCACGCACCGGCACACACACCGACCCGCACGCACGCCAGCAGGTCAGTTCTTGCGTCACGCTGCAGCGCACAATCTGTCGTCGTTGGCGGCTTCAAAAGCCGGGGGCGATAAGACGCATGCCGCAGTGCCGCATGTGTTGCTCGCCAAAATTCTTTCAAAATGTCCGTTGCAGCAGCTGCAAACATTGAAGAAACAGTCCAACCCAAGATCGAATTCCTTCTGGCCTCGGAAGAAGATGTGTCGGACGCAATCGACGTGTTCATAAAGGCGTTCTTACGCCCAAAGATTGGCGCCCCTGGTTTCGGCCAAATGCGCATTGACACTGAGGACCCAAGCTTGACTCAACACTTCCTTCCGGCCTTTCAAGGTTTGTTGCCGCAACAGTGGATCGCACATACCGTACCTATACACGCATCCGCGTCAGTCATTTTCACGAGTATCGGAAGAACGTATCGCAGGCTTTTGTTGTTAGACGCAAGGAATAACGGAGTTCTCCTGGTGGCCAAAGACGAGCAGCGTGGCTCAAAAGTGATCGCATTTCTGAGAGCTCGCCTCATGAGCTTTGACGAGTGGCGATCGAGCAGAATGCTCTCGATCGATCCGTCTACCCACAAATGCTTCGCTCCACTACACGACTTCTGTAGAATGGTGTGCGTGCTGAACAGGGAAGTCGTACGCAAGCAGTTGGAAAGAATGCAAGCGGACCAAGTGACGAAACTGGCTCACGTGGTCAACGTGGCGGTAGTGCCCGAGTACAGACGAAAGGGAGCCGCGACGCGACTGCTGGAGGAATTGTGAGTGGAGGGAGAGTGTGCGTGCCTGGGTGCGTGCGTGCGTGCGTGTCATGTTCAGTGCTATTAGAACAGATCCAGTTTTACTTTTTATTTTCAGCTTAGCCACTGTCCGAAGACAAGGTTTTGATTGCGTCACCATCAACGCTGGAGCCGTGGCAACGCAAAGACTGGTTTTGAACCTAGGTTTTGAGTCGATCTTGAAAAGAGACTACGCAGATTTGATTGACGAACAGTGCCAACAGATCATAAAGCCTGAGGATCCCAACGAGAAGAGTATCCTCTGCGCGTACAAAAACTTGGGCGCCCATCCTTGATGAAGTCTGAAGGAACAGCGGAGCGCTACAAAGGCGCGTTAATGAGGTCTTCTGACTGCCATATTTCAATCATGAGTTCAGTGAAATGCAACTACCTACATGTAACTGCAACTGTTGCCACGACAATGCCACGACAAGTCTGTGAACAGAGTAGCGTAATCGTCAACTGCGGCACGGGTCTACAGTGTATGTACGTTTTTTCACAGCACATTCCGCGCACAAGTGTGCGAAACGCTTAGCCTTCGGGCGTCGTCGTTAATGTGCGGACGTTGACCTGGGTGACGAAATGGCCAGCCATTCGGGCCCCGGCACCCTGGCGTGTCGGGGTGGCGACTCGACAGCGGCGACCGACTCCTCACCAGCTCGCCCTTGACCGTCCGCGGTCCGACTTCGGCCCCAAGGAAGGACTACCCGAGCCCGAGTGATAACAGGCGCGGATGCCCCCACCCCCCCCCCCCAAGCCATCCCTCCAGGCCGAGACAGAGCACGAGGACAAGGCAGCCGCTGCCTGCAGTCGCCCTAGCCGTTTCAACAACAACAACAACAAGGCTTTGTAGGTATTTGGCTACACGATCGAATCGGTGTGTATGGCGCCTATAGTTAGGACACTCCACTCGGCCCCTATTTGAGCGGGCGCCTAGTTGGCTCATGACGGCCTGGCGCCTAGTTGTCCCATTCACGCATCATACAACTCAAAAAAGCACCAAAACGATCCTACTCCGCATAGTGTGACACTTTGCAGGCACTATTCTCATGCCTAGTCCTTTAAAAAAAACAATAGGTATTTTTCTGCAAGACATACAGCGTCGGGTACACACAGATACAATCGCATCTGTGGCGTCGTGTCAGTTCCTGACCGCAACACGTGACACTCACTCGTCGCTTGCATGAACAAACAGTTCAGCAACTGCGCCACACGTGTGCGCAAACGAACACTTGAATATATAAGCGCTCTTTCGGCAGTGTTGAATCAGCTCTGAGAAGCGTTCTTTCTTGTTGTGCATGAGCTACCACTTTTGAAGAAAAATGAGTCGATTCAATATTTTGGTGCCCTTTTCTCTTGTAATTTTACTATTGGTTCTTTGGACCGATGCGATTGACTTGCCACGGTCAGTGCCGAGCCCGTATTTATGAACGCAGCTACCCCCAAGCGCTAGCTACACGTACCGTAATTTCTAGGACTTGCTACGCGCGCCCTATTTATAAAGTTTTCGGCTAGCAAAAGTTATGGTAGTTATGGTAGGTAGCGGGTAGACAGGTCGGGAGCGTGCTAGGTTCGTGTTTTTGGCCAAATATTAAGCATTTTTATGCGAAAATACCTTAGGAACAAAAGGCTAGGCTAGGCTAGCTAGCGCTTGCTCGTAGCAAGTCCTACCTGCCGCTACTATAAATACGGGCTCTGGACCAAATGTTGTAACTGATTTATGACGCTAATACCTACAGTTGTGTAAAGTGCATGCTAAAATACATGTGCATGGTACTGGTGTGTACGCATTCACCAATGACGGTACATATAACCGCTGTGCGTGCACTGTTGCCTTGCCTTTTCAGCTTAAAATATCCCGAGCCATTTTCCGACGCGCAATTCGACGCGAGCAACGCCGCCGCCGTGTCCGGTTGCTTTGACGACTTCGATGTCGAGCCCAAGAGTGCGCTCATGGAAGAACTCAACGAATACTTCGAATCAAAAGGAACCACAGCCATCGAAGCCGCCGCACGGGCCCGAAACAAAGTTCTGATGACGAAAGCCCAGAAAAAGGTCTTTGACTCTAAGAACGGCCAGATGATGGGCTGCCTCATGGGTCTGCCCCACGTCCACCACTTGGAGGAGGTGGGAATCGCACTGGAGCGCACGCTGGCCCAGCATCTCTTTGGAGACGAAAGCGACGCCGAGGAGCCAAAGAGGCCGGATGACGACGACGGAAGTCATCGGGAGAGCGACGAGGATTCGTCCTCGAACAGTCCCTCCACACGGGACGACGGCAATGACAAAACCGAAGAAAAGAAACAAGAAAAACAAGAAGACCAAGACGGAGACGACGGCGCAGCTCCGAGCGAAGACTCACTGCGCGTCATGTTCGAGACTGCGGTGCCACTGGATTTCGCACGGCTAAGGAATTGCGAAAAACAGTTCCTGACCGGTAAGGCTCACTTCTCCGATCGGGAAGCCTCGCCTGGTCAATTGTTTGCGCCTGCATTGCAATACATGAAGTCGCATACATGCTGTGTATATGACTCCACCAATTGTATTCAGTTGAGGAAGGGCAATTTAAAAATCTGTACATATGTATGTATACTGTACAGGTGAGCTACTAGTAATTACAGTACCTAAGAGAGGGAGAGAGGTGGAGGGCTACTTATGGGGCGTGCGGTATGTATGTACATATTCCATATTGATCCGTGTGTTGCGCTTCAGCGGGCATTGAGAAAGAGTGCCCACTGCCAAAACTGCCAGCTAAGCCAGCCACCTTAGCGCTAAATGCGCAAGTCAAGAAATATTATCTGGACCTACACAACTTTTACAGGTACAATGTACGTAATGTGCTGGCGGAGATTTCTTGTGTTTTTCCTATGCTGCACTGCAATGTTGTCTATGATTTTTCTTACAGGTGCGGGGTTTCGAAAGGTCTGATGCCAACAAAGAATGGTCCAAATCTTGCCAAAGCTTCGGACATGGCCAAAATGGTATGCTTAGTTGGTAGACCATTTTTCTTTGGAGCGTGTCAACGCGGCGAGCATACACATTCAGTACAGGTTGGCCCATTTATCTATCCGGGCTTTGAACGCTAATAACTGTGAACGCTAATAACGCTAACAAACGGATACAAATTTACGTACGATGCAGACTCAGGTATAAAGTTTTTGTGGGCTGAATTTATTTCAAGAAATCAAACGCCGAAGTCGCTAGTTACGCAAAAAAAAAACAACCCAAATTTGGTCGCGTGTATAAATTTGCTTCGTTTTCTTTAGTAAACGCAATTATAAGCATTAAATGGGCCACCCTCTATAATCGATCGGGTTGCATCACCCCCTACTCCGGAACTGTACTACTACAATTCACAACACTACTGAACTGAACGCGCGACGCTTACAAGTAGGCAGATTGCACTGTACACTCGATTCAAATGCCATACCGCGCAAATCAGGGTGTACGCGGCAGCGTACAACCCTAATATGTGAGCACTTCCTCAATGCGGTTTGTTGAATTTTCAGTCGCTTATAACTCTTGATTGCCTGAACGGATTGTGGCGAATGATAGCTCAAAAGAACCGCCTTCTAGACCGGAATCGAATGAGCCGTCCCGCGTTTTGGTACTCGAACGCGTTGAGACAAATTGTACAAAAATGTTCCAAAAAAGTGGTGTTTTTTTTCATGTTCTGCACACACTTTTAGGGTCGCCGCTCTGGAACGCTACTGTTGATTGGGACGAAACTTGGCGTGAGCACGTAGTATATGATGGCAATTTTGTGCCCCAAGGTAAATTTATCTAGGTGCTTCGGATCTATAGTTATGGCCGATTTGGTCATTTTTCGAAACATAGTCGTTTTATTTTGGCCAAAACCCGACAAGAGTAAAAGTCGAAAAAAAGCCGAGTAAACCCCCAAATGTTTTTTGATATTCGTGAACAGCTTTACAAAGAATGTCTGGGGCGCTTGCATGACATTTGAAATTCTCACCACATAATGAGATATTGGCAACCAAAGTTTCGGCAAATCCGACCAAAAAAAGTTTGTGACCTATAGGCGCTTCAACCGTTCGTGATACCGCTGTGCTGTAATGACACAAGTTATTCGTCCGGACTTGGAATAGGTTACTTTCGACAAATGGGAGCGCTCCGATGCCCGTGTCTCTGTCAGCCCTCTTCGAAAGGCCATTTTTTAGGTGTTTTGTTCCAAAAGTTTGTTAGCTATAGACGCTTCAACCGTTCGTCGCAGAGCTGTGCTGTAATGATGAAAGTTACTCGTCTGGACCTGTAATAGGTCACTTTCGAGAATGGGAGCGCTCCGATTTCCATGTTTCGCAGCTCGACCCTCTTGGCGCACCCCCATTTTGGGCAAAATTTGGAACTATGATCGTGCATTATTTTTCATTTCCTGAACGAATTCTGGCGCGTGATAGCTCAAAAGAAGCGCATTCAAACGGGGAATCGATTAAGTTATAACACGCTTCCATACGCTTGTGCATTACCGAGAAGTTTTTGGAGATGGCAGGACCCACTTTACATGACAAGCTTCTTGGTTCGTCGCCCACTCGCGCCTGCATCAATTGGACGGAAACCTCGCAGGTATCTATGCTCCACATCAAAAAATGAAATCGCCGGAGGGACTCTTGTTACATGCCAGCTATGGTTTACTGGGCACATTCTTCATTTTACCATGTTCCCTTAATCAAGAGGTCGCTGGTTCGAATCCCAGTAACGCCTGCCTGTGCCTTTGCACGTGTCCCCTTGGAAAACCCATCAGCGTTGCTTTACTGCAGTGTCTCCAGTCCATTCCACATTTTTTGTCTCTTTTCTAGGTTCTTTTTCCAGAATTTTGGTAATTTTTTGAGCTAGGAAAAATATTTATGGACGAATGCTTGCTACAGCCCCTGATA
Source organism: Paralinhomoeus sp. GSCO2_6 (assembly GCA_030248085.1). Lineage (NCBI taxonomy): Eukaryota > Metazoa > Nematoda > Chromadorea > Monhysterida > Linhomoeidae > Paralinhomoeus > Paralinhomoeus sp. GSCO2_6. Next base: position 116,452 of record JASAMY010003734.1, on the reverse strand, counting down.
CATGAAAATGACACATCTGCACACCCGCATGGACGCACGCACGCACGCACGTACGCACGCACGCACGCACGCACGCACGCACGCACGCACGCACGCACGCACGCACGCACGCACGCACAATGTGTACAGTGGTACACGCTTTTCATAAGCTTTATGGTGCAACACTGAGCATGCGTCCGTTCTGGTCTGCTGCTGTGGGTTTGTATGTGTGTGCTTGCGTGGGTTTTTGATTAATCTTTGTTTTACGAAAAAACACTGTATTAAGGAAAATTTTGCAGGTGGCTGCAAAAAAAAGGAGAATATGTGACGCTCCTTTAGGCCCAGTTTGAAAAAACGCGGTATTAAATGTAGCCACTTCATCAGATGATCAACTTCAGTTTGGACAAACCGTGTATAATCGAACCAAGCGCAGCAACACGTCACATATTCGGCGTTTGTTGTGCGAGCCATCGCACACAGCCACAACACTACCACTATCAATCCACCCTCACAAACTCTTTCATCTCTCTGACGATGCGCATTCTCTGACGATTCATTAGGCATCGTATGGATGGACAGGGCACACAGCCAAAGATTCTGCATAAATAATTTCGCTACCCTGCCCATCTTAAATTTTTAATATGTGGCTTGCCCTTACAGTAAGTGATATGCACCATCAATTCACGATCTTGAGTACCAAGTACATTGTATACCCTACATTCAATCTTCGATTCTCGTTCATCTTTGTTCCGCTTCTGTTAGCCTGTGCCTATGGACGGACGGAACTGCCATCTGTAGACGTCCAGTCAAGGATAAGGCCCGCTCTCGTCTCTGAGTCCAAGGAATGAAAGGCCTCGGTCCTCATGCAGCCTGGACTGCCTTTCCAGTGATCCAAGCGAGCACAACAAACGCCGAATATGTGACGTGTTGCTGCGCTTGGTTCGATTATACACGGTTTGTCCAAACTGAAGTTGATCATCTGATGAAGTGGCTACTTTTAATACCGCGTTTTTTCAAACTGGGCCTAAAGGAGCGTCACATATTCTCCTTTTTTTGCAGCCACCTGCAAAATTTTCCTTAATGTCAATTCGAACGAGATGCCCAGTTGATCTGCAGGTGTGGGATGACGACCTGGCACGGAAGGCTCAGGAAATGTCTCAGAACTGCATACGGATTCACCGTGCGTTGAATGCAGTCTCTCCATTTGCACGTACCGCAATTGCTACAGTATACAGTTGCAACTTTTGAGAAACCCGCGTTTCGATTGACAGTGTTGGTTCCGATGTATGCAACAAGCTTTATAATCTCGTTGGTGTGCACAACGAGCGGCCGATTTGTCTGCGATTATGCCGTGTTGTTGTTGAAATTCTCGTTGTTGGTGCTGTTCAGGAAAGAAGTTCGGTCAGCAATGGGTCCTCAATGACACTGGGGAAAATTGGGCGAGTCCCGTCAGTGAGTTGTTCAGCGCTTATGCGTCCGCCACGTGCAGAGCTTAGTACCATACTACCATCTATGGTATACATACAGTACATTGTACGTACCTATCCACGTCCATATCGTGCACTCTTCGGCTCGGTTCATCTGTGTAGCCAACGTGTATACTGCGAAGCGCAAAATATTGGGACGGCACACCGCACACGTTGCTACACTCTAACACACTCTCACACAGTCTCACATGCACATACTGTACTGTACATGTACATACATACACATACGCGACCGGATACCGGGTACCGAATGATTGTGAATGGGCCTTACTGAAGGGCGCATGGATGGGCGTGGGCGGTAGAGATGAGCATGGGCCGGGCCTGGGCCTGATTTCCCAGGGGCGGGCGGGCCTGCCTCGTTTCTGGGCAAAACTTCAATAGAAATTTGCTGGCCTTGGCCGGATTTTTGCCGATTTGGCCGGGCCGGGCCGGGATTTCCAGGCCCATCCTCATCTCTACTGGGCGGGCGCGTTGGTGCTGGAAGAAGACGTTGTCGGCCGTCAGCGTTCGTACATACAATTGCGAACGCGATGCGTTAGACCGTTGTCGTACTAATACCGTGCTCCAATAGTGCCCTCGGGGCACTGTGCTTTCAACCTTGCCTTACGCGCGGGCAGTATTGGAGGGGGGGGGGGGGCTCGATGCCTTCAAAAATTTTGAATGGCAGATTTCTCAGTCAAAATGGACGATTTTTCGGTGATTTGGTCACTTTTTTCTTATTTAATGGTTGATTTACCGTTAATAGGTACTGAAACGCACTATTATTGGTTAGTACACTACTAGTAGTGCGTTATGTACCTACCACTTTATTTTTGCCCATAAAAGGCACATGGCATAACATACCCCTACCCCGGGGCACTATTGGAGGGGAGGGGGGGACTACCTATGCTTTCAATCTTGCCTTTCCCGGCGCACCATTGGAAAAGGGGGGGGGGCAATTGGAGGGGGCTCTATTGGAGGATTGACGGTGTCACTTGAGGCGAAGCGGACCAACGAGACGCGGCCAAGGTCGCCTTCTTCGCCATGTTCATGTGGGTCTCCGAGTTCCCGTGCGAGTACACAGGACCCAGGGTCATGCGTCCAGGCACGGCGGGGCACGCCACGCAGGTACATGCCTACCTAATGGACTCCAATTTCGCACGTCCGATTTAAAAAGGCAAAGCCCCCGGGATTAGGTGCCCCACAATGGCCTCTCCTAGGTAGGTACGGTCCGAGCGAAATAATTTGGCTTCAGGAGGGCTATTTGAAGCGTTAGCGGTACCCGAGACTTGCAGATAGCATGGGCGAGCTCCACGCGCGTGGGCTGCGGCTTTAGCCCCTGCCCGGTGGTCAGAAATTCCAAGGGCGAGGTGGTCGACAACCAGGGTTTCCCAAGCTGCATGGTATACTGCAACTACAAACGGCAGTGAGTGTCTCCGCAGAAACAGTATTGGCACATCCATCCGTACATTGTTGGAAAAGTGCAGCGCATACACACAGCATCGCAGCTCAGCAGCAAACCTTTGTGATGCAATATGACACACATGTAGGTATAGCTCCGAAATCGCAATCAGGGTGTACGTACGCGTCAGCGTACAACCCTAATATGGGGCGACTTTTGCATTTAATATGGGCGTTTGCATTTTAGTGGCAATGTGTGGCGCACTGACGGCTATAAAGCTGGTGAACCTTGCTCCAGCTGCAGCGGTGGCTGCGACAAGAAACTTGGTCTCTGCATTGTCTGATATGCTGGCATATGTATACCAAGGAAAAAATGCAGTGAAAATGGGCAATGTACGTTGATGATTGAGGATTGTTGTACTCATTTTTTCTCGAAGAAAAAGACGATTTTAGCTGCACAGACGGTCCACACACGCCATACTGTACACGCATTCGCAACAGTGATCATGTAAGCAACGAATCAATCATTTCACGAGTATATGTACACCTTGTACTTGCTGCCACAGCGGTGTAGACAATTGGTTTGGTGCACGTCTTCCACGCGTGGGGCACAATCCTCCAACAAGCAAACGGGTTTTGTTAGAACAGGTATGGTTGGGTATGAAAATGCAACCGTTGTTAAACGTCGGAAGATCGCACAGTCCACACACACGTGGTCGTTTCTATCCAATCGGCGCGAGTCATCACTCATCAATGCCATCAGTGTCGTCTGCCAAATCTGCAGCCCAAGGCACCACTGCGAACCTGGACATTGGCTCCGTGAGATTCCTGTCGACGCTAAGGTGCCACCTGGTCGGCTCGGCCAGCTCGACGGTCTCGATCGAGTCGAGCAGCCGGCCCGCCGCCTCGCCTCCGAAGGCGACGGCTCGGCCGCGCCAAACGACCAGGCCATGGTGGGCCCTGGGTCGTCGCATGGCCGGGAAGGACGTCCAGCGGTCCGTAGTGAACCGATACCGCTCGCAGCTCGACAGTGTCCAGTGGCGTCTGGGCCGCTTGCCCAGTGAGTAGCCACCGCAGACCAGGAGGCCGTCCCGCAGCCTGACCAGGCCGGCGCCTGCCCTGGCCTGGTTCATAGCGGCCAGTCGGCGCAACGGCGTCCGCCGCAGCTCGCTGCTGCGCTCGTCCAGGCGGTAGAGCAGCGTCTCGTCGCTGACCAGGTCGCCCTCCAGGCGGCCGCCCACGACGAGCAGGTGCCTGCTCTGGGCGACCGAGGCAGCGTCCCGTCTGGCGAAGCTGCAGTCCGGACACCGCAGGCGCAGGGGCGCGAAGGGCCGCTTCCAGCGCCGCTTCACAAAGTGGAAGTACTCGCAGTCGTCCAACAGCTGCGAGCCGTTGCTGCCGCCGCACACGAAGAAGCGGCGATCTGGAATCGGTGGCAGCGACTGCTTGGGATGTTCGCTTGTTTCTTAGGGCGAAACGAGTTGCTGTTGGATTGGGAGCAACGCTAGGAGAGCCGTCAATGGCCCACGTAAGTAAGTACAGTAGCATAGCCATCTCCATGACGCCTTCCTGTCTAGATCCGCATAATAGCCGAAGACATTCGGAAGGACGCCATCTGTAATCTCGGGCAGCGACGGTACGAGAAAATCGATTGGTATGGAATACTCGTTGCGATGCCGCAAGGACGAAACGAGGCCAATGCAGATCATGGTTTGATCGTGAGCAGCACACTATTCGTGAGCAGACCCCGACGCTCACCCACGACAGCTGCGGTCGCTCCCTCTCTCGCCACGAGCATATCCTCTTCGTCCACGAACCAGCCCTTGTCCGCTCCGTAGACGGACGTGGCTCCCGTCGCCTCTTGCCCCAGTCTGCCGGCCCTGCCGCCCGCTACGACGATGCTGCCGTTGAAGCGTCCCGCGACGTGGCCCAATCTGGGCCTGATCAGCCCCGGATACCAGTTGAGAGTCAGCAAGGAGTCGGGGTGGAACTCGACGACCAGATCCGAGACCTGCTTGTCGGCCCGGTAGCCACCGAGCAGCAGGAACGGCGGCTGCGAGCTCGAAGGGAGGAGGGGAGGAGAAGGGACTGCAAGAAGACGGTATTGCGATGATTTTTTTTTGCGAAGATCCAGACACAGACGAGCAATGCAGCTCACCAGGTTTGGCTGGCCGTGCGGGATTGGCTGGCTCCGCGGCCAGCTTTCTGTCCTTCGCGGACGGCGTCTGCTTCTGCTCGGCAGAAGGCTGATTTTCCGCAACGCTTTCCTTGTCCTTGTCGAGGAGGACCTTGAGCCAGTAGGCGATGGGTATGACGATGACGATCGTCAGAACGAAGGCGAGGAGGACGGCGGCGGCGAGGCGTCGGCAACGAGGTCGTCGTGGAGGTGGCGGTGGGGGAGGAAGGGAACTGAACAAATTTCCAAATTTTGGGGCTCAATTTGAACAGCGTACTTTGTGCGTTCTCCTGAGATTGGATTGGAATTGGAACTGCTTAGAATGAGTAAGGCGTTGTGGCGGGGCGTACTCGTGGTCTGGGCCCAACTAGGTATCTCAACGGTCACTGAGCGGGTTGCATAAAGCAGTCGCAGCTGCGATCGTCGCAAGAAGGCAGCTACCATCGCAAGTGACTTGCGGCACTCGCAAACTTTTATGCAACCCGCTCACTGATCCCTTTGGCCAAAGGAAGAACGCTCCCATTGCTTCGGCGGCCCGGCTCGAAATACTGTACGTGGCACGTGGGTGGCTCTCACCTTCCCTCGCGGGTGAAGAATGTCGTCGTGACATAGTGCTAGGTATTCGCTATTGGTCTTTCCACAATGTCACTCATTGTTTGCGCCTCTACTCTATGCTTGTTGTTGTTGTTGAATTCGGGGCAACGCTAGGAGGCCGTCAATGGCCCCTTGACGATCAGTAGCATACCAATCTCTAGAGCTGCGTAATTAGCCAAGACATTCGGAAGATCGCCATCTGTAATCTAGGGCAAGGACAGCACGAGAAAATCTACTTACAAATGCGCCTTGCGTACGTGTATGTGTGTATGTATGTGGGCAAGAGGTAAACTCGCGAACCGCTTGACGTACGTGGACGTGCGATGGCTCGATCGAATGCTCGCGACCCCGAGATGGTCATGGGCAAGGTCGATTTTTGATATGCAAATTTGTGCCGTAGTTATGGCGCATTTTCAAAGTTTGCAGCACAGATTAACACTACCAAACGAATTGCACATGGATGAATTGCCCATCAAAAGACTCGCCTCGACGTCAAGAGTCATTTGCACATGCTCCCGCATAATTATGCAAATGAATTATGCAAATTATGCCAATTCACAATTTCGCAATTTCACCCACATGGGTGATGTTGCATGGTCAGTTGACACCAGCGGCAGCAGCAGGCCGCAGCAGGTCACTGGTAAAAGCGGAAACGCTAAACTAGCTGGGCCAGGTGCCCCCCATCAGGGAGTGGGTGAAAGCCCCAACTGTTTTTTGAAAAAATACTGTAAATGTGGTACATTGTATCTTGCCTAATTGGAAAACGGAAAATGAACTGCGCATTGATAAATTGAGTATCGAATGACTCGCCTTGACGTCGTGAGTCATTTGCACATGCTCCCGCATAATTATGCAAATGCATACTGTAGGTGGTTACGCTTAAAAAAGACGCGCGTTAAAAAAGACGCGGAAAATCTTGTTAAAAAAGACGCATGTTAAAAAAGACGCGTTAAAAAAGACGCAGCCTGATATTATCGCGTTAAAAAAGACGCGCGTTTAGAAAGGCGCAGACGGCGGCGGCAGCAGCAATGTTCTATGTTCAGCAATGTTGTGTGCCATGCCACATTGCTGACCCAGTGACGACAATACTCCAGCACTCCGTGATGCTGTAGCAGAAGGCGTTGGGCGGGACGCTCTGCTCCACTGCAGACTTCACGTCACTTATGGACATTGTAGTTTTTTTGCATAGACGATTGAATTGGCAGCATCTGGAGGCGTCACTGTGTGTGTACCTGTACATTTGCCGCGCCCTCACAGTCGACGAAGCGTCCTGGCTGTACGCTTGCTCGCTGTACGCGCCAATATAAAAATTGAATAATGCGTACCACAGTTATCTAGTTTGCCAGTTTTGCCGCGCACTCTTTGCAGGAGTAAATTGGCCTGACAGGGATGAATTGCTGGGGGCAGGAAAGGTGGGCCTCCGAATGTGCAGTAGGTTTGCGATGGTGTCCATGTTATCCGATTGCTAAGCAGTGTTGTTTACAATCGGCTGAGAAATTGAGATTGACCGCCGCTTGGTAGCCACAGCCCCTATGTCATGCACGCTGGCGCGTTCACGAGCGTCCGGGCCTGCTCGTCAGCTCGCTTCCGCCGAGAGCCACTGCAGACTCCACCTCACTTATGGACACTGATTCCTTTTGCATAGACGATTTTCAATCGGCAGCATCTGGAGCCGTCACCGTGTGTGTACCACCTGTACATTTGCCGCGCCCTCACAGTCGACGAAGCGTCCCGGCTGTACGCTTGCTCGCTGTACGCGCCAATATGAAAAAATAAACTTTAATGCCTACCACAGTTAGTCTTCCAGTTTTGCGGCGCACTCGTTACGGGATAAATTGCCCTGACAGAGGAATTGCTGGAGGGCAGGAAAGGTGGGCAGGAATAGGTTTACGATGGTTTCCATGTCATCCGATTGCTAAGCAGTGTTGTTCACAATCGGCTGAGAAATTGAGATTGACCGCCGCTTGGTCCAGCAGATACATACATTATACAATTGTGGAAAAAGACGATTGGAGTGCTGGGATCTACATACATGTATCTCGACTCTCAAAGGGTAAAGCGACAAACATCTGCACGCACGCGCCATTCCCGTTCCACTTCCTATTCCACTTAGGGGCCGCCTGGAGAACTGCTGCGTCTTTTTTAACCTCCGTCGTTTTGTGGCTTGCGTCTTTTTTAACGCGCGTCTTTTTTAGCGCGCGTCTTTTTTAACATGCGTCTTTTTTAACATGCGTCTTTTTTAACTTGCGTCTTTTTTAACTGACGCCACTGTAGGTGTGGTGTGTATATGTATATGTGTATATATGTATATGTGTATATATGTATATGTGTATATATATATGTATATGTATGTGTATGTAAGTATTGGTTATCACACCAGAATGCATGCACGCAAGCACGCGCACACACGCACACAAGCACGCACGCGTGCGCGCGTGCATGTGTATGTGTGTGGGTATGTGTGTGTGTGGGCAAGAGGTAAACTCGCGAACCGCTTGACTTACGTGGACGCGCGATGGCTCGATCGAATGCTCGCGAGCTCGAGATGGTCATGGGCAAGGTCGATTTTGATATGCAAATTTATACCGTAGTTTTGGCGCATTTTCAAAGTTTGCAGCACAGATTAACACTACCAAACGAATTGCACATGGATGAATTGCATATCAAAAGACTCGCCTCGACGTCACGAGTCATTTGCACATGCTCCCGCATAATTATGCAAATGCATACTGTAAGTGTGGTGTATATATGTATATGTGTATATATGTATATGTGTATATATGTATATGTGTATATGTGTATATATGTATATATGTATATATGTATGTGTATGTAAGTATTGGTTATCGCACCAGCATACACGCACGCAAGCACGCGCACACACGCATGTGAACGCCCATCGCGATCAACAGAGCAGCAGTGAATTTGGTGCCATCAACTGTCAATGAGGTGAACGCCCATCGCGATCAACAGAGCAGCAATGAATTTGGTGCCACCAACTGTCAACGAGGTGAACGCCCATCGCGATCAACAGAGCAGCAGTGAATTTGGTGCCATCAACTGTCAATGAGGTGAACGCCCATCGCGATCAACAGAGCAACAGTGAATTTGGTGCCACGAACTGTCAACGAGGTGAACGCCCATCGCGATCAACAGAGCAGCAATGAATTTGGTGCCACCAACTGTCAACGAGGTGAACGCCCATCGCGATCAACAGAGCAGCAGTGAATTTGGTGCCATCAACTGTCAATGAGGTGAACGCCCATCGCGATCAACAGAGCAACAGTGAATTTGGTGCCATCAACTGTCAATGAGGTGAACGCCCATCGCGATCAACAGAGCAACAGTGAATTTGGTGCCATCAACTGTCAATGAGGTGAACGCCCATCGCGATCAACAGAGCAGCAGTGAATTTGGTGCCATCAACTGTCAATGAGGTGAACGCCCATCGCGATCAACAGAGCAACAGTGAATTTGGTGCCACGAACTGTCAACGAGGTGAACGCCCATCGCGATCAACAGAGCAGCAATGAATTTGGTGCCACCAACTGTCAACGAGGTGAACGCCCATCGCGATCAACAGAGCAGCAGTGAATTTGGTGCCATCAACTGTCAATGAGGTGAACGCCCATCGCGATCAACAGAGCAGCAGTGAATTTGGTGCCATCAACTGTCAATGAGGTGAACGCCCATCGCGATCAACAGAGCAACAGTGAATTTGGTGCCACGAACTGTCAACGAGGTGAACGCCCATCGCGATCAACAGAGCAGCAATGAATTTGGTGCCACCAACTGTCAACGAGGTGAACGCCCATCGCGATCAACAGAGCAGCAGTGAATTTGGTGCCATCAACTGTCAATGAGGTGAACGCCCATCGCGATCAACAGAGCAACAGTGAATTTGGTGCCACGAACTGTCAACGAGGTGAACGCCCATCGCGATCAACAGAGCAGCAATGAATTTGGTGCCACCAACTGTCAACGAGGTGAACGCCCATCGCGATCAACAGAGCAGCAGTGAATTTGGTGCCATCAACTGTCAATGAGGTGAACGCCCATTGCGATCAACAGAGCAGCAGTGAATTTGGTGCCACCAACTGTCAACGAGGTGAACGCCCATCGCGATCAACAGAGCAGCAGTGCATTTGGCGCTATCAACTGTCAATGGGGTGAACGCCCATTACGATCAACAGAGCATTAGTAAATTCAGTGCTGAGAACTGTTAAAATGGGGTGCACACTGCACACCCCTCTCAATCAACACAGCTGTAGCATTGCACAATTTGTTGCATCGCTTAACGTACACATGGCGGCCAAAGGCCGCACGCGCCTCTAGTCCATCAAAAGGGAAGTCCTCGATCTAGTGGGTCCACCAAGAATCGAACCCAGAACTGTGCGCGCAAGAGGCCGATTCTCTAGCACTAGTTTGATACGCTGCCCACACTAGAATTTTCGGGGTTTGGGACCGTTTGGCGCGGACAGTTTGGCGCATGAGACAGTTTGGCGCGAGACTTTTTGGCGCAAGGATAGTTTGGCGCGGGACATTTTGGCGCGGTAAATTTTTTTTCAACCCAATACACACGCCAGATGCTAGCGCCATTTAGGCTTCAATACTGATCGATGGCAAAGTTTCAGCTTTCATTATTTGTCAGCAAACAATCCGCGACAAACAAGCCACCAATTACATGCAATGCGAGCAAACACAACGCGAACGCCGACGCCAACACGAGAGTACATACAGCACAACGATGTATACCAATACAAGTGCGCAATGGGAATGGGATGAATGGAATGGAATGGGATGTGAGTGCCAACGAGTGCCAGCTGGTCTTTGAGCGCCGCGCCAGCTGCGACGGCGTTCGTCGTCACGGCCTCGGCCATCGCGTCCCTCGCCAAAGCCACCTCGACCTTTGTAGGGTCGGCGGGGTGCGTGTGCTCGTGTAGACTGTGGTGACGTCGCCGTCGGCATTGGTGTGAATTCGCGCTTGCACACCCTCTTCTTGTCGCAGCGCCAAGTCCAGCCGCCCTCGGTTGTCTCTGACGGCCGGTGTCGTATGTACATGTGTCGGTTATATACATGTGTCGGCCGACACATTCATGTCGCGCGTGTAGTCGTACCCGGCCCGGTACAACTTTGGGTTCTTCTTTCGGGTTTTGCCGAGCGGCATCGTTTTCGACTTGCAGCAGACCGACAGTGGGCGCTCACAGCGAAGTACCAGTGGGGATGGCGTCCCTAACCCCTACCTATAGATCCCTCACTGGGATTCCTGCTGTTCAATCTAGACCGCTCCCTGTTTCACATCCGTTTCACATCTGTTTCAAGCGCAGAAAATCATATCTGTAAAAAAAAAATTTTCCCATCCCATCTCATACACGCCCTTGCCATCTCATCTTGCACCGAAACTTATGAAGGACACATGCACTATTTGTACGTGCGGACGCCTTAGTATCTATCTACAAACGCATAACGCGCATGCGCCAAAAAGGTCCCGCGCCAAAATGTCTCTGCGCCAAGCAAACTGTCTGCGCCATAACGTCTCGCGCCAAACTGTCCCTGCGCCAAACTGTCCGCGCCAAAATGTCCCGCGCCAAAAGCGCCGCGCCAAACTGTCCTGATCCCGATCGCCAAGTGAATTCATTTAAAAGGATCGTTCCAACTCACACGGGCTCCTCAATCTCGAGGGAGTCTAGCGGACTCAGACTGACGGTGGTGGTGGCCGTGCCCGTGCCCAGGCTGCCGCTCGTCGTGCTGCCGATCAGGCGCCACGAGTCGCTGTACATCCTGCTCGCCTGGTGCTCGTTCCGCTCCCTTTAGTGCTCGTCTCTTCTTCCAGGCATATTCTCCGGAACTCTCGCCCTTTCCAAGGCATCCTCTCCCCAGAAGCACTCGATGCGATCACAACCAGCGTTGCGGAACTTTGACGTGGCGGCGCATATTATGCACACTCGGGTGGCAGCGGCGGCTTATGGCGCTTTGTGGAAGAGGCGGTTGGCGCTGAGGGAAAAAAAAAAGAGGCACCCGGCTCGTTTGCGGCTGTTGTTAGTAGGAAGCAGCAGCGGCGCGAGAGCGGCGCCGTTTAATTTCGACGGGGCGCCTGCCGCCCCCGCTCTCGGAAAGAAAAACGCCGCCCCCTTCCCTGTCCTCTCAAGAACAGTAGGCGGATCGAATTGCGGAGAAGTATCCGTTGCGACCAGTGGGGTGGGAAATTTGAGAAGGCGAGAAACTAGCGTTTACGAGAGAACACAGAGGAAACTGAACGCTAGACAAGCGTATATGAAACTGCCCGGAGAATCAGATCGACTAAAGAAAAGCTTGATTGGCTGCGAAGCGTTGATCGTTGAATGAGTGTGTAATGGGTGTTGTATTTTTGCGCATCTGGCCTTTATGTTTGTCTTCGCTTACGAGCGGAGGAGGCACGCCACAGCACAAGCCACAAGCACGACTCCAACGAATGAATCGCGTCTTCGATCCTAAAATCCTAAAGTCGTCCAAAAATCCCGTTTTATTCGAGTCTCATCACCGTCCCTGGGCAGGTTGCTTTCTCGCTCTCTGGCGCTCTCACTTGAGACGTCAGCGCCGAGTGGTCGTTGCGCGTGTGTCGGACAAGATTTCTTGACGACAGCTGTCCGCCTGTCGCTGGCGCCCAATTGCGCACTCGGCCGTGCGGCAGGAGGCTCTTCGACGCCAAATGGAGTCTGGGGTGAGAATTTATTCGAGCGGCCAGGAGGACCAGTTGACTCGGTCCCGGCGAGCAGTACGAGAGTGCAACCCGACTTAATGGCGCACCGGGCTCGGACACCGGATATTGCAGGGGTGGCCTTAAAGCTGACTCACAATTAACGGTCTTGCCATCCATACCTATAACTGGGGTGGGGTTTGGGGAGCTTTGGGGGCCATTATTTTTCCAACACCCCCCCCCCCAACCCAAAACCCTACCCCCCTAGAATTTTCTCAAGGGATTTTCACTCTGTCTAAAACAAAAAAAGTGAGTAAAAGTTGGTGTAACTCAGTGTTTTTAAGTGTTATGTGACCATAAAACAGAAAAATAAACTGTTTAGACCCTATTTATACCTATTTTTGACCAAAAACTAGAGCTGTAAACCAGTGGCGTATCCAGGGGATGGCAGTTGGGGCAATTGCCCTCCCCAGACGTCCAGACTGCCCTTCCCAGATTTCTCAGTAGTCTTGACCTACATGTACAGATCTTAGTTTCTGCAGATTTTTTTGTCGATCTCCTTACGATTTGCGTTCCCAAAATGTGAAAAATTTTGCCTGACATCTTGCCACGCACGCAATAAGCTGGATTTGCAAACCTGCTGGGACGCTGAGCGACCCATAGGGGCAGGCGGGTGTGTAGAGAGGCTTTCCACCTATTTAGCTGGTCGGTGGGCATCGGGTGTAACTGGGCATGAAGTAAACATGGGTCAGCCTGCAGCTATTGTGTGACCAAACCTGCACTGAGCTTTCCAACCATGTTGAATCTGTTCACCATGCTCCCGAGGTGATTTTGTGGCCGTTGAGGAGCATTTATTGCACAAATATTAAATTTTTGCCTGCAGCGCTGTGGTTTACGCGCCAATGAACCGTTTTTGGAGTCCCAGAATCGCGTACATTGCCAACAATCCGACCAATTTCACGTGGGGTGCTGTGCTTTCAAGTTCTCAAATTAAGAAGTGTTGCTGTCTGCCGACGGGAGGACACCTTGGAAAAACACCATTTTCTTTGCCCTCCTCAGATGGGTTTTCGCCCCTCCCAGATTCCAATCCTGGATACGCCCCTGCTGTAAACCGAAGTCGGTAGTTACCGATATTTGGTAAATTTACCGATCTTTTTTCGGTAACGGTAATTACCGAAAAAAGATCGGTAATTACCGATCTTTTTTCACTCCATCATCATACTCAAAACATTCTTGCATCGTGTATGGATAGAAGGCCATACCGCGTAGAAGACACACTCAAGCGGTAAAATGGCTATATGGGGAATTGGGAGTGACTCTTTCTTGTTGAAAAACAGGTGTACTACATACCCTACTGTCTGACCATATGCTTCAGCAGTTCAACGACACTTTAATTGGCTTTAGGCTGCGTTTGAGCAGGAACTGGTACGTAGTTTAGAGATTACCAAAATTTACCGAAAATTACCGAAAAGTATTTTTAGGTAATTACCGAACCGTTACCAAACCGAAAATTTTTTCGGTTTGCAGCTCTACCAAAAACTACAAGTATAACTCAAAGAATGGCCAGCTAACCCCCACCTTTGGCTCAAAACCCCCCCCCCCAGAATTCGGCCATTTAGCCCCCCCCCCCGCCACCACTCTGGCAGACCCGGGTACAGGTACTAGGTATGTTCCCATCGGTCTCACTCAGACTTAACTGTTTGGCATGGAAAGACCGAGACCGATGGTAAGACCGACGATGTTAGGTTCAAGTTAGACAGAGAAGGCAAAGACAGACAGACATTGAACAAGTATGTACCAAAAGCGATCTTGCGTTTTGGAAACTCAGCGCACATATCGCAGTGGCGGCGCTACATAGGGACAGGGAGGGGCGGACTGCCCCTCCTAACTTCTGGACTGCCCCCTGCAACTTTTTGCTCTCCATCTTGTACGAGAGCTTCTGTTGTGTGTGTATGTGCATAAAAAATTTCAAATGAGAAACTTTGATTGGAGGACAGGCGAGTCCTTCACTGCCAATCAAGATATTGGGGCAGAGTCGTAAAAGCATGGCTGAAGGAGAGCGCAACCCACTCAATAGCGCGCTTCACCCATTCTGGCGGCGCGTAAATAGGCGTTCACTCTCATCATCGCACGCACTGCCCTCCCCCCAAAAGCGCAGAAATGCAAAGCTTGGCGGCTGTTGTGAATTTGCGGAAATTTTTTGCAATAGGGTACCTGCCAACCCCCTGTTTAAATTTGAGCTCAAAGGGCGGAGACGAGGGGCGAAAGGGCGTATGTAAATTATACTCAATTTCAACGCCAATAAATGAAGAAAACGATGTTCAACAGCCAAATTTTCGCCTGCGGCGCAGGGTGTAGAGGACAAAACTTTGGAACAGCGCTGATTTTTAACAAAAAAAATTGGGCATTTTCGGTGCACGTTTTGACGCGTCTGCCACAATTGAGTAGTGTCCTAAAAATCTGGGAATTATGGGAAAGATCTGGGATCTACTCTATGAGGTTCCCAAGTACTAGGGTAAAAAATGTACCCTAGTAAAAAATTTAAAAAAACCCTAGTGGGGACGCAGCCAAATAAAAAAGTTGCCTGCGGCGCTGGGTTTTCTGAGAAGGCGATGTACATAGGTGTACGTATTTTGGGTCTCATGTATCGACCGTTTATCTACCTTTTATTTTCAAAAAGGTGCCTGCTGCGCCTACTCCATGTGCCACACTGTTTTAAGCTGACATCAGACACTGGTGGATGGTTGCAAATAAAATGACCAGTATCTTGACCGCCCCAGAAATGTTCCGGGACCCACCCTGGTTATGCTGGCCTGTACAGCTCCAACTTTTCAAACCGCCCCCTGTAACTTTTGGACTGTCCCCCCTAACTTTGAATCCTGACGCCGCCACTGACATATCGTACAGTGCTATTCATTCGAAGTGCTGAGCAGATTTGCACCCACGCGCCATTCGACAAACGCCAGTCCGAAATTCATTGAGTTGCCACTTGCCATTGCCATTTGCTAATGCGTTTCGGGCACACAGTGTACGTCAGCTATACCAAGTTGTGCAACGCAACGTATATGTACCCCACCCCACCCCCACTTCAGCTAAGCGTGCCACGTATGTATGCACTGTACGAAATGTTAGCAGAACCCAGCACGCTTTTGCGCTGTGTGTTTGCGCTCGGGTGGTTATCAGCCAGCTAACACACACGCCAAGACACGTAGGTAAGCCCGTTTTCGAAATTTTTGTGCGGCGACGCAGCGAGATTCATACTTTAAAAAAATAGAGAAAAATTGAAGAGAATTGTGGATGTCAACTGAAGAAGAGCAGTTTGAAAAGGTCGACCAAATGGACGTGATCGACTCTAAACTGGAGTACCTCAACGGCACGTATCATGCGAGTGGCTTTGAAATTAACATTTTTTTTAAATCGAAATGACTGTAGCTGCACGAGATATTTTACCGAAATTCCGGAGTTTAGGCGTTCCTACAGACTGCGCAAACCCTGCAAGGTTACAAGGCAAATCAGCAGCTTTTGCAGGTGAGATATCCGATTTTTTGTTACCATTGTTGACATTTATTAATGAATCGCTAGAAAGCAAAAAATTAGAAATATGTAAATAAAAATGTAACAGTAAACAAAGGAGCCGAGCACTTATTACATCATAAAGAAATTTACTAAAAAAATAATAAAAATAAATCGAATTTTCAATAATGTTTAAAAAAAAAAAGCCTTTTTTTTCTCCAAAGGCGGAAATCTTTCTTTCTATTTCCCAGTCTAAGAGACTTATTCGGTGACCGGATAAATTAAAATATGGAAGGGAGAATGTATTGTATTTGTCTTCTCTTAGAATCTGTACAAGCTGGTTGAGAAGATCGCGCTAGATATTGATCAGTGTTCCCACGAGCTAAGTGAAGGGCCACTGAATCAGTGGCGTCTCAGTCAAGTTAGGTCCATGCTTGGCACGTTGCCAAATGCGCAGCTGCTCGACCAAGTCAAGGCCAGGTCAGATGCGCACTTTACTATTATTATTTTTTTTTAATTTTAAATTTGTAGATTTTAGATTTCAAAAACTGACGAACATGGCGATAGCGATTCTGCGACAGTTGTCGACTGCCGTCTTCGCTCAGTGCATGGAGCCCGCGGCCTTGCGCTCACTGGTGGAGAAGGTGCAGCAATGCGTCTCGAGGACGTTTCAGAGGTTTTTAGTTGTTCTTTTTTTATTTTCCAACAAAATGATGTGTGATAATAAAACGTCTATGCAACCATTTCCTCAGTCTGCCAAGAGGTGGGCTGGCTGAGACATTTGGCTTTTCATGCTTGATTTCATGCACAGCGTGCGTAATTAACGTTTTATTGAATTTAATAATTACATTTTAGATCTCTAATAATAGAGTGGTCGGTTGAGCGCCCAGGAGCGGACACTCACGCCCGTCCACCCATGGTTCTACGCGACCGAGAGCGCGACGAACAAAACGTCCACGTCACGTCAGTTGATAAAAAATTTGATTAATAGCTTTTGAAACCGATCATTATTAAAAAAAATTATCACAACATGGAAACATTACCACGAACCGCTCTACGCAGCTCTGATGAATGAATAGAAAGTCTTGTTATGCTCGTGTTGCTTCAATCATTATTCTGTCTATCAGTTCACGTCTATTAGGTTGTACAGATGTAGAAATTAACGTAATGAAGAGCCGAAGAGCCAGACTCATTAAAAACAATTAATTTGCATTTCAGAGTTTTGGCGCTGAGTGAAGAAGCTCTAAAGCTAGTGGGCGCCGAGTCAACTATTTCCGTCCGCTGCATCCGTCCTCAAAAGCAACTATACTTTTCTTAAACTTAAAAAATTAATTAGATTTTCAACATTTTTGCAGCTACGGCGCATTGACATTGCCTGACGAAGGCGCGAAAGCTCTGCTACAAGGAGAAAATGCAGATTTGTCAGTGCCTTCAAAACCGTCCTTCCATTTTACATTCGCGATTTGAAATGACAAAGTCAAGGTGCGTTCAGCGCTGTGGCGGGCGTGATTCACGCCCAAATGAGTCCGGGCGTAAAGACCAGTCCAAAGAACGACGTGATGGAGTGGACGTTGGGCAAAGCGCCACGTAGGCAACAATTTTTTTTGTTTTTAAATTTTAAGAGTTGCATCTTCAAGCATTCAGAGTCGACGCAATTTCGCGCGACATTTTCGAATTTTCTCATTCATCTCATGCGAATGGGCAAACGCGGTCAGAACGAGCGCGCCGTCCGCGACATCCGCACCAAGTATCACTTGCGCGCGGAGTGCACAATCCAATTCGCTGGCTCGATGTCTGTTATTTCGGTGCGTCGATCGTCTGGCTGCGATTTCCTGTTTGGTATCTGTTAACACAGTGGGTGCAGGGAGACATTTATTTTTGAGAACGTACCCATGTAGGTTAAAATCGATAATCATTCTGCGGTTTTGATGTCCGGAGTGCGTCACGTGCCAAATCTGAGAATTGCATGTGACTGCATCATAGTGCACCTAATGTATGGAACGTATCAGTATATGGTGCGTACGAACAGAACAGTCTGTTCGATTACAGACGATTTCGACTCCATTTATGGTGAGAGTGGCACGACCGCAGGATATCACGTTGTATGGGGAGATGTTTTGGGACGCTGTCGCGGCGCCAAAGGTACTTTCTCTACCGTACTGTTCTACTTCGAAATACTCCATATGCAGTATGCAAATCCATGTGAATGAGTATGATGACAATTATGGTCAAGTCCAATCGAAATTTGCATCGTGCAAAGCCAACATTTAGACACTCGCCATCAGACACAACACTGCTCACAAAACGACTTTGAAGCGGCCAGCAAAAAAACAAATCTTCGAAAAAAAAGTTGGTTGCAGTTCACGGCGACGCTGCAGTGCTCCCACAACACCGTCAAGTGGGACGCCTTGGAGGAAGGCCTGCGACACTTCTTCCACACGACCACAGGCGTCAGGGAGTTGACGCACAGCGAGGCGAAGCATCTCAAACGGAGGCTATTCAGCGGTGCGGCTGAAGCAGCCGAAGGCGCCATTTCCAAGCAACTCTTTTACGAGGTGCATGTTATGAGAGAATGGGGGTTTGCTGATCTGCCGTCAGCACAAAGCCAGTGTTGGTGGAATAGCGTAGCGCTGTCGGCTATACACAAGCTGCAGTTCATCAAGGTTGCGATATACAACTCCAAGGCACCTTGAGCCTGGCAGCGCATGGCCTAGTGGTAGAGAATCGGCCTCTTGCGCGCACGGTTCTGGGTTCGATTCTTGATACATTGTAGCTCCGGTTTCTTTGGCACACAACGCACTCGTACACGCGTTCAGAAGAACCAGATGACGGACAGCAGCGGCGGGGGTCGGCTGGCGTTCGGCTTCTGGGAGTTCTTCTACGAGGCGATGGACCTGGTTCTGGACAGGGCTTCCGCGATCGCCCGCCTCCGGTCCGACAATCGCGCGTCGCCCAAGACCATGAGGCGGCTGCTCAAAGAAGGGTTTGGCGTTGGTCT
Source organism: Paralinhomoeus sp. GSCO2_6 (assembly GCA_030248085.1). Classification (NCBI taxonomy): domain Eukaryota; kingdom Metazoa; phylum Nematoda; class Chromadorea; order Monhysterida; family Linhomoeidae; genus Paralinhomoeus; species Paralinhomoeus sp. GSCO2_6. Next base: position 97,649 of record JASAMY010003734.1, on the reverse strand, counting down.
TTTCTGCTTCTCGTAAATCCTCCAATTGTGCCCCCCGGGGCAGTATTCTTTTAACCCGGGGGCACTATTAGAAGGGGCATAATACATACTTTCAACCTTGTCGTACCCAGGCCACTATAGGAGGCGGGTTCTATTGGAGGATTTACGGTATTGGACTTTAACTATTTTGGCGAGTTTGAGCTTTGTGCGTATTTTACGCCTATGTACGAGAGTGGTCGCTTCAGCATTCTGCAAGGCTTTGTGAGTCGTGAGAAGACGGAGAAGCTTCTGCGACGCAGCGACCGCCCGGCGATGCTGATTCGCTTCAGCGACCACCACAAGGCGCACCTGACCATCTCCTTTGTCGACGGTGCGAGAAATGTCTTTCCCGAACAGTCATACTCGCACCTTTTCTCATACAAACGCTTACGTATACACATCTACCGTAAATCTTTCAATAGAACCCCCTCCAATAGTGCCCCGGGTCAGGAGAGGTTGGGGCAGCGTATGGCCTATAGTGGTAGAGAATCGGCCTCTTGCGCGCACGGTTCTGGGTTCGATTCTTGATGGATCCTCTAGATCGGGGACTTTCCTCTCAATGGATTTTCTCGTGCTGACGCTGCTCTAGATTACAGATGGCGTTCTTCCGAATGTCTTTGCCAAATCCTAATCATGCGGCTCTAGACGGGTGGGCGTCATGGAGATGGCTATGCTAATATGGACCATTGACGGCCTCCTAGCGTTGCCCCTAATCCAACAAGGAGAGGTTGAAAGACTAGTGCCCCGGGGCACTATTGGAAGATTTACTGTACAATGGCTCGTTCAGCTAGCGGTCGCGTGGAGCACATCAAACCGTTGAGCCGCACCTTCCTCTCCGGACTGTCTCTGCCCTCGGTTGTCGCCATGCTCCGCCAGAAGTCCTTCTCGGACGTGAGTGACCAACACGAAAAAAAACATGACATTGCCCGCCACGCACCACTCACACGCACGCATTAAAAAATCACTGTGAATTGGGTGGGTCGCACAAGCGCATCGACTTTTCTTTACCAAACGAATCGTGTGGGTTTGTGTTCGGCGTTCTCTTCGCAGAAACGGACCCTCGATGTCGCATAGGTTAAGACAGGGTAATGCCGAAGGACGAGGCTATGGGTGGGTACCTTAATGGGACCGTGGTGGACTGGGTCTGGGACACCCTCCATCCCCCTTCCCCCCCCCCCCCTCCTCCACGGCTGACCACAAAGGAGCTCAGTGTGCTCAAAGAAGTCCGTACAACGAAATGGCACTCCGTAGGCCGCAGCACACAAGCCCCAGGGTCGTGTCTTTCCAGAAACACATGGTAGTGGCGGTGGGGCTGCGGCGTAGTCCGCAAGGCGTTGGATTCCTGACCGTGAGGTCGGGGGTTCGATTCCTTGGTGGGCAAGGCCACGGCAACCCCCTTGGGCAAGGGGTTTAAACCACAGCTCCGGTTTCTGGCTGTACCGTGGCTTCGGCCAAAAATCAGTGCCAGGTGGGGGCCCACCTTGCCTCGCGGCAGAAGAACGCCCATTGTTATTTATACGGCGCCGCCCTGTGATCTTGTGATCCAGCTTACGGCCATGGTGCTGTGTCGGTGGTTGTCGTCAAAAATAAAGTTTTAAAGTTTTAAGTTTTGAAGGTATTGAAACGTTGCAGGTGGACCACATCGTGACGGGCTGGCTCAAGGACCCGATCACGGGCGAGCGCAGGAACACGTTTGCGCGTAAGGAGGAGCTGGTCGAGGGACACGTCTTCGAAGCGGCCGAGGAGTACGACAACTACGTCGACTGGCTCATGTCCGCCGGACACTCCGCCGGCGCCAAGGACGAACGGCAACGCGCGGGGGAGGGCAGAGCAGAGGGGTAAGGAGAGGACGGGTGGGGGCTCAAAGTCAAACGGCGTGCGTGCGTGCGTGCGTGCGTGCGTGCGTGCGTGCGTGCGTGCGTGCGTGCGTGCGTGGCGTACGTGCTTGAGCGCGTGCGTTGCACTGCCCTTTGTACCTTGCACAGCAAGTGTTCATCATACGTGTGTGCAGCGCTTCGTCCTCTGGCCAAGACGTCGACAAGGGTCAGCTGCTGGCCCAGGTCACGCAACTTTACGGAGTGCCGCCGCTCGAGGCGGACAAGGCGTTGACCTTTCTCGTCGAGCCGGCCTTCAAGAGCCTCATGTACCGCTACGACGCCAACAAGAGTGGCACTCCCTCGCCAGAGAACCCTCAGGGCTTCTATGCCAGTGAGCCAACGCACGCACGCGCGCGCGCGCGCACGCACGCGCGCGCGCACGCACGCGCGCACGCACGCAACGCACGCACGCACCGGCACGGCTTTCCTTTCAGCACCCTCTCCTCTTCTCCACTCTCCGACCGGCTCCGCCTCTCCTCAGCCCAGCAGAGCTGGCAGTCAGCCCAACTTCACCGCTCTCTCGAACAGCAACATTCACGCTTCCCTCAGTTCCACTCAGCCCACCCCAGGAGGCACGCCAACCCAAGAAGCTCCTTTCAACCCGTACGCGCAGCAGCAGGGTATGGTCGAGTTACTTCCCCATTCGGCAGTGAAGTTCTCCTCATTCCCTGCGTATATACCTAGTTCAGGCCTGCACCCTGCAGCGGCCAGCAGTCCAGTCCACTGCCAGCCTGCCGCCGTCGTCGCCAACCCCGCAGCGGCGATGCAGCTGCAGCCGTTCCAGTTCACCACGTTCGCGCCCCAGCAAACCATGGACGCCTCAGCGCCTCTGCCTCCACCCAGACGTCGCCATCAGGAGGGGGAGCACTCGACATTGCAGCAGCAGCCACCTTCATCAGTCATCTATTCAGCGATGCCTCTGCAACCGCAGCAACCACAGAGCAGTCAGCAGCAGCAAGACCCATTCCTGCAGAGTTTCCAAGAGACGATGGCGTTGTTCGAAAGGGAGTTTCTCTGATTTTTTTTTTGGAAAATTAGACTGAGGGGGGACATGAAGTCGGGAGAGCGGTATTTTTAGAGAACGTGAATTTCTCGTCAAAATTGTTCCGGTCTTGTGCTCGCGGTAACTCGCTTGCCTGTCGTCCTCTTTCGATTGGTGAAACCGGCATGTTTATGTGGACACCACAAAATGCGTTGGCAGACAACCACAGTGTTCGTGCGTGGGTGCAATGCAAGTCTAGCATTTGTTCTTGGCACTACTCACTCTCACTGTGCATGCGTTTACTTCTCAAAACATGACATCACCTTATCGAAGTTTCTTATGTCTTAAGAAGAAGGGATGACATCACACTATCCACGTTTCTATGTAGGTGCGCAAAACGTAAGCTCCTATAGTTCGTACACGTACAATGTCACTATCTCCTCTTTCACCTTATCGTACACCCCATCCGAATTACATCACCAATCGACGCACTGCGGCGATCTGACGCGCGCCACACACATGGGGCACAGTACGTGGGTCCAGTGCTCGAACTGAAAAAAGCGTAAATTGAGATTAATTGTAAATATGCAAATTTACAACGCGCTAAAATATGCAAATAATTGCAACAAACCCCAGCGAATCTTTCTTCGTCGTCCACGCGACGCATGGCGCGCGCCTGCTTTTCGCCCTTTGGTAGCAGGCCCATTTCCAGCGACAAACTCAGACCGTACCAGACTAAACAACAGAAATTTCAATACTTACCCTTTAATTGTTTTCAGCATTTTTCAAAAACTGTTTCGGCCAATGCAACAAAAACCATGCAGGGTAACTTTACATACACTATCAACCAATCCTGTCGTTGTTGTTGGATTTGAGGCAACGCTAGGAGGTCGTCAATGGTGTCGCATGCCCATCTCCATGACGCCTTCCCGTCTGGAGCCGCATAATTAGCCAAAGACATTCTTAATAGCGCCATGTGCAGTTCATTTAAGGCAGCGACGGCACGAGGAAATCCATCGAAAGTGATGTCCCAGATCTAGTGACTCCATCAAGAATCAAACCCAAACACCGTGCGCACAAGAGGCCGACTCTCTACCACTAATCCATCCTACCGTAAATCCTCCAATACAGCCCCCCTCCAATAGGGCCCCCCCTCCAATAGTGCCCCCGGGTACGGCAAGGTTGAAATAATAGAGCCCCCCCTCCAATAGTGCCCCCCCCCCTCCAATAGTGCCCCCGGGTAAGGAGAGGTTGAAAAAATAGTGCCCCGGGGGCACTATTGGAGGATTTACGGTATGTACTTCATCCACCGTAACGCACCCAATAGCTCCTCTCCAGCCTTGATATCGCGTGAGGTGACAAAGTGGAGCAGTTTGGGACAGCAGCCGGTGTTCGTGTTCGCGCAGTAGTGCTGGGAGTGCGCGTCGTACTGCAGCTTCTCCCAAACCGAGCGCAAATTCTGCTCTCGCCAGACTAAATTTAATTCAATTCGCTATTTCACTTTCTCAGGTAATATGCATTTGGTCGCGCGGAACTACTAGTAGCACGGGTAACGTTGGCAAGCAGGTTTGCTTTTTTAGTTCGTTCGTTTGACTGATGAGGACAGTTTGAGGCGGTCCAAGTTCACCATTTTACGAATTTTGCCAGAGAGAGAAGCGCTTTTATCCACCCCCTTCCAACGGGCCTTTGCCACCGATAAACTCACATAGAGACTGTGTAGTCTAACCGCACAGTAAATTGGTAAAAACGTAAGCAGAGGTTGAAATTACAGTAAGCCACTCCAATAGTGCCCCAGGTAAAGAGAAATTGAACGTACCTATATGTAGGTAGTACCAAAGGGGCACTATTGAAGGATTTACGGTGCAGCGCTGGCCGTATTGTAGCAAAGGTACTCACAAGCAGCCCCGTTGACGTAGCGCATCCAGTTGCTCGAGTTGACGTTCTGGCCGTCCACATGACACCAGTGGTGTTTACTCCGCTGCGACTATAAGTTATCTACTTTTATTCGACTCATTGCTGTATACTAAATACACATTTTATGCGTTTTTTTCTTCCAAAAATTGACCGAATGCAGACGAATTGTGTCGGTTCTTCAGATTCAGCAAACAATTCTGTTCGCACTTATCTGAATAGTTAATGAATAGTTACTTATCGCATTCATGAATAGGTAGTTAATTTGAATACTCACTTTTCAACGCACTTTTGACTTGCTTGGATATGCACTATGATGACATTTGAAAATTGTAAACTTTGAACTTCAATGTGAACATTTGACATTAAACGCACGCACCGACCACACAAAGCTGTCGTCATCCATGGCTTCAAACTCGTCGTCGTCCAGAGCCTCGCCCTAAAAAAATCTTTCATTCCTTCGAAATTGAATCATAGGTGTTTATTTTTTTGTAGCACATTACCACGTATGGTCCGAACACGACGCCTTGTGGTATGTCGACCATTGTAAAAGCACCCAATCCAGCGAATGGAATTGTTGACTTTGCGATTTTTATGAAGCATGGAGCAGTCTCCATTGCGTGCGCGTTGCCTGCAATCTGAAATTAAAAATTGAATTTAAATATTTTAATTTAAATTCAAAGCAACGCAATACCTTGGTATCCGCGATTCTAAAACGCTCGTGCTTTCTCTCGATGTGGTCTGTTCTGCCGTCGCGATTGTCGCAAATTGCGTTGACTGGAGTTTAGAAATTTGCGTAGAAAAGTAAAAATTGGAAATGAACGAAACAAATGAAAACAAAGTAGAATCTCACAAGCTAACGGCGCGTTGTTGAGAACGTCGAAACTCTCGGGGTACTGGTACTTCACTAGTTTCACACCCATCCCTTGACAGCCGCTGAGTGCACTGCCCAAGCAAACCAGTAGCAGCATTCTGTTACTCATTTTTTGCGATAGTTTTTTCACAAATATTTATTTTTTGCTCGAACCCAATACACAGTGAGGGCACAAACGTAGGTACACTGCGGAGCTGCTATACACTCCAATCTGTACACAGACAGCCCACCGCTGTAACCCAGACGCAACAGAATAAAACGTCCGTAGTAAAGTGGGCGTGGCCATTGCGTGCGTGCGTGCGTGCGCGTCCGGTTGTCACGCGGATTGACATTACAACGCGCCGCGACGTGTGTTGCTTCCTTGCGGTCGGTGCTACTGCGATGCATACCTGTAACTGGGGGGGGGGGGGGGGTGGGGGCCCCGCACTATTTTTCCAACACCCCCCCAACTCCCCCCCGACCCCCCCCCCCCAGAATTTTCCCAAGGGATTTTCACTCAGTCTAAAACGATAAAAGTGAGTAAATGTTGCTGTTTTTCAGTGGTTTTCAGTGTTATATGACCATAAAACAGCTAAATAACACTGTTTAGACCCTATTTATACCCAATTTTACCAAAAAGTACAAGTATAACTCAAAAATGGCCAGCTACCCCCCACTTTTCCGGAGACCCCCCCCCCCCCCCCGGAATTTGGCCATTTACCCCCCCCCGCTCTTCCAGACCCGGTTACAGGTATGCTGCGCTGGACTGAAAACAGAAATAGCGAGAAATTGCAGTTGCGGACAGAAAGGCTGCTTTGCAAGCTGCAGAGAAAACGCGTTTCCGCGAGCAGAAACCGTACACGAATCTGCACACGTCAAAGAGTAATCTAGAGTAATCGAACTTTATCAGGGTGTACGTACAATAATATGTGACCACTACTCAATGCGGATTTTTCAATTTTCAATTGCCTATACCTTTTTGATTGCCTGAACGGATTTCGATGCGTTATGGCGCAAATAAACCGCCTTATACTGGGCCAGAACGCGTTTCCTTGTTTTACTGCTAGGGGTCAATACGTCCAAAAACGTTCCAATTTTATGGCTTTTTATGTTCTCCTCCCATTTTTCCGAGCACTGCTCACAAACGCCGAAAGCAATCAGGATGAAACTTTGCACGTGTGGGCGACCCATGGCAACAAGTTGTGGTGCCAAGAAATTCTTCTCTAGAGATGGGTAGGCTATATGGGCCATTGACGGCCTCCTAGCGTCGCCCCAAATCCAACAACAACAACAACAACTCGCAGGTCGGTACACATACACGTGCATTCATACATCCGCGGCCATACAATCACCCAGACACTGAAAAATTAAACAAAAAATGCCTTTCAAGCGGTGGCTCATTAGGGAGAGGGCTAATTATTCGTTGGTGGCTTCTAAACGGCAGCAAGTAGACAGCACAGCAGCCCAAAACACGCACGTGCAAAACGTGCACTCCCCAACAATTTCTTCTTCCGCTCACTGCTCTCATCCGTGCCCTTCCCGCCCATCTACAGGTTCTCCCCAAGAAAGGTGACGTTTACTTATAGGGTAGGCGAATAGCGGGGGGTGGGTCACGAGTGCCGTGACGTCACAATCGCGCTTATCTGTTTGCACGGCGCGCTTGGGCGCGCCTTACGTTGGTTGGCGTTAGCGCGCCTTGGCAGCAGCCTGGGGAATGGAAGACTTTTCGTGTAGCTCTGTGCGTCAGGTCAGTGTGACGAAGGGCGGGGCCGATCTGGGGATCGTCGGTGGCGAGAACGGCGAGCCCCTCTACATCGCCTCCGTGACCGCTGGCGGCGCTGCCGGCATTAGCGGCGTCGTTTTCAGGGGCGACCAGCTCCTTGAGGTCTACCGCCGCAGTCAACTGGCCATCCCCGTACCGACGCGCGTTCATAATCGGCTCGCAGGTGAACGGCATCGACTTGCGCGGCGCGACGCGCGTGGAGGCGGCGGACGCGCTCAAGAACGCCGGTCAGCACGTGACGCTCGAGCTCCAGTACCGGCCCGAGGACTTGGACCGATTTGAAGAGAAAGTACAGCATAAAAATAGTGACCTTGATTACAGTATGTCATCCGTTTTAGAGAATCAAGCGCACCGGCCAAGTCTTCGACTCGTCGCCTCCGCATGGCCAGAAGGAGCCGTCGCGTCACGCGGCCCTGACGACGCCCTTCGAGCCGCACGAGCAGCAGAACGCTGCCGCCGACGTGCCGCCGGCAGTGAGACCAGACTATGGCCAGCCGCCCCCGTACCCTCAGCCGCAGCAGTACGCAGCGAAACTGCACAAGGGCGCCACCGGCCTCGGGTTCAGCTTCACGGGCGGCGTGAACAACGAGCACATTCCCGGCGACACCGGCATCTACGTCACCAAGATTATTCCCGGCGGCGCTGCGGAGGCGGACGGCAACCTGCAAGTGGGCGACAAACTGCTCGCGGTGAGTTCTCACTGCCTCTGCCTGCATGAAATTCCCCATGGATCCACTAACGTAACGTGTAGTCCCTTGTCAGTGGACTTTCTCTCGTGCTGTCGCGGCCCTCGTGGCCCGTGCAGGTAGACGGGAAGGCGTCATGGAGATGCCCATACTAGGTATGCTGTAGGGACCATTGACGGCCTCCTAGCGTTGCCCCTAATCCGACAACAATAACAACAACTGCCTGCATGACGTCATCTCAGTCTGCTGGCCCCACACTGCAGGTGGGCAACTACAGTCTGGTGAACGTGACGCACGAGCAGGCGGTGGCGGTGCTGAAGGCGGCCCGCCCTGACGACAAGTGCGTGCTCGTCTACGAGCGCAACCCCTGGCCGGACGCCTTTCCCATGGAGTTGGACTGGAGCTGAGCCATTAGAAGAATTAGTAGAAATATTACCGGAAACGCCCCTAATTTGTGACATTCCTATCTGTCCTCAGCGGACAGCGTATCTACTGGCGTACAACCCTGTGTACGCCAGTAGACGTGTGTATGCCACGTGCGTGTGTGCGTTTGTTTACAGTCATAGACTTTTACAAAAGACGAACGCAATTGTAATATACGTCCACCAGGCACCTCTCCCTCCACCAGGCAAGGTCAACACGCAGCCACACGCAAAGCTCGTGTACAACTCGTCGTACGCTGACAAGCACACAAAGCAGGTAGCGGTCTAGAACGCCCTTCAGTTCAGGCGGACCATCGCCTGGACCATGATACGACAAACATGCAGCGGCTGTCCGTCAACCGCCGGCCGGCTCCCTCAACCCCAAGGAGTCGGTGTTGCTGGCCGTCAGCTGCGAGGCGTTCGAATAAGCCTCCGCCGACACCAACAACGACCGCGTCACCGTCAAGTGGACTAACGCCCATAAGGCGCTGCCAAGCAGTTCTGCCGGCGCCGCTAGTGGTTCTAGGGTGATGGCATGGTCGGACGCATAGAATTCCGCATCGAGTAAGGTCCCTGACCTGACCAGCCTTGACCAAGGTCGCCCCTCTCATCCTACATTGCTGATTTTCTGATCTGATCGCAATATACACTATTAATGAACCATAAAATGTGTTGTTAAGAGGATTATAGGTTTGTCATTTTAAGTTTAAAATTTTGTTGCTACAGTTACATTAGTTATGAAGTTGTGCAATGCGTCCCTGCCAGTGTGAGCTGACAACATTATTCGGGTAGGCTTCTGCCGCTGCCGCCGCTGCTGCCTGCTGTATGGCATGAGGCGGACGTTGACAACGGCGAGCAGATCACACAGGAGCACGTCGCTCGCGTTGACTCTATCACTGAGCAAGACGATCAAAAGCTCTGCGGATAGCAGTTGAAGCCGTGACTGTGTCCACGGGGGGAATTCAGCGAATCGATTTCAACAAGTGCATGACCAGGACGACGGCAACCAGACCTCCGCGTCTGTCGGCTCCCAAGTGCGCTTTGGAGATAAATATCTACAAATGGACATCTGCAAAGCACAGGCTTACGCTTAAACCTGTAAAAAAAAACTAGAAAATTTGCACGACAAAGGCTGGGCACGGGTTGTTAGTAGAAACAGGTGCGGTGTCTTGGTTACCCATCAGAACGTCATCCTGATCCCCACGTTTAGACATTGGCTCTGCCTGCATTGCACGCATGGAAGCCTCCAATAGAAGCCCCCTAAAATAGTGCCCCCCCCCCCCCCGGGCATGGCAAGTCAATTTTAAATTCGCGCCAAAATCAAAATTTTGAAGGCTACCCCCCGTTGCACTAAAAGTTCATGCATGGCGTGTAATCATGTGTGCAATACACGTATTTCAATTGAACTTTTAAATTCCGGCTACCTGTGTGCATTTTAAGGCATTTTAATGTTAAATTATGCTGCAAAATTGCGCAAAAATCTGACGAAATTCGTAGTGCCCCCCTCTTGAGAGACATTGAAACATTAGTGCCCCGGGGGCACTATTGGAGAATTTACAATACAACAGATGCAACAGATCACTGTAGCTTAGGCTTTAGCTTAGGCTTAGGCTTAGGCTTTAGCTTAGGCTTAGGCTTAGGCCTAGGCTTTAGCCTAGGCTTAGGCTTAGGATTCGGGAACAGTGATCTGTTGCATCTGTTGTATGTTGTATTTGTTGCATATTTTCAAAATTGCCCGCATCGAATGGGAATTGCCAGTTCGCCGTTTTTGTAAACAAAATGGGCGTAGGACAAAACACGCGCTCCGCGCTCCGCGCTCGTGCGCTCGTGCGCTCCTGCGCTCTGAACAACCACACCAAAATATTTCTTCACTAAATTAGGCTTTTTCGAGGCTTAGGCCAGATATGCGAGGCTCAGGCCAGATTTTCGAGGCTTAGGCCACACATGCGAGGCTTAGGCCAGATATGCTGAGGCTTAGACCAGATATGCTATGGCTTAGGCCAGATATGCTAAGGCTTAGGCCAGATATGCTATGGCTTAGGCCAGATTTTCGAGGCTTAGGCCAGTTTTTCGAGGCTTAGGCCACATTTGCTGAGGCTTAGGTGCCCAAGGGCCATCCAGGCCCCAGCTTGGGACGTGAAAAATGAGAAACCGTATGGAGGACAGTGTTACTCCAAATCAAAGTATTCCAGTTTCTGGTTTGAAGCTGCAATAGCTCAGTGGTAGAGCACCAATTTGCAAAACCGAAGGTCCTGGGTTCGATCCTCGCTGGCAGTGGAGTGTGTGAGCGCGGAGCGCACGAGCGCGGAGCGCGGAGCGCGGAGCGCGTGTTTTGTCCTACGCCAAAAAAAATGTCGGGAAACCTACTCAGTGAACCAGTGAACCAGTGAACCAGTGAACCGAGAGAAACACACCATAATATTTTAAACGCGTTGACGCTCAGTGCTTAACCGTAAAATACTAACAACGCGATCACACACAATAGGCTTAGGCTAATAGGCTTAGACTCAGGATTTAGGTTCGGGTTCGTGCGAGCGTGCCCGTGTGCGCGTGCCTGTGCGCGTGCACGTGCCTGCGCGCTTGTGCGTTTGTGCGAGCGTGCGCGCGTGTGAGCGTGCGGGCGTGGGTGTCCTTGAGCGGCGGGCCAAGAGCGGCGGCGCCGGTGTCACATAATAGATGCCCCCACCTAATAGTTGCCCCCATGGGGGCAACAATTATGGCAGCCAAGGGCATTTTAGATGCCCCCAGGGGGCAACAATAATGCGATCAAATCACTACCGGCAAATCACTAGGCGGGAGCTAGTTATATCTACAGACACACGCACAGTGCGCGTGTGCCAAAAGGCGGAACAAGAAGTGGAGCACCGGATGTGTCCTGCTGTCATAGAAGGGGTGAAACCGCGGCGCTGGCAGTGTCCTGCTGTCCTGGAAGCAGGCCAAATCTGTACTTACAATCTAATCGACGCGCCAAACATGACTGCAGGAGCGGGCTCACCCCTTCCAGACGTCCATCGCCCAGCAAGATCATTTGCGTTTCGTGTCAGTGAGGTAGTGCGTGTGTCAGAATGGAGTCGCAGGAGTATCGTGAGGCCGTCGAGTTTTTACTTTCCGTGGGTCAGAAGAAGCGGGCGTGGCCCGCTCACATCGTCGACAGCAGCAATCCGAACGCCAAAAAGACGTATCGCGACAAGTGGGTCGCCTACGTCGCGAAGAAGGGCCACTTGTACAAGACTGAGCGTCGCGCGCCCAAGGGAGGCGACAAGAAAGAGAGGACGCTGCGGCGCGTCTTGCAACGCAAAGAAGTTGAGTCGGTCCTCCAGAAGATGCACACTGACGACATTGGAGGACATCTGGGCATTGAGAAAACGTATGTTTTACACTCACTCGAACGCACGTACATGAAAGTATCGCTTACATATGTAGTATTGTGAGTGCGTGCATTCCTGCACGCTTGTGCGAATGCGAGCGAGCGGCCGCGCGCTCGCATGGTGCAATGCCATAGTGATGTGATATCCGCTGCAGGACGGAGAAAGTTGGCGTCCGGTATCACTGGGCCAACTACGTCAAGGACGTGATCAACTACTGCAATGCGTGCGCCGTCTGCAATGAGCGACGCAACATGCCCAAGAAAAATGCAGAATTGCATCCGGTCGCAATTCCGTCAACACCTCTTGACATGTGGGGTGTGGACCTCATTGGCAAGCTGCCCAAGACGGCCAGTGGAGCTCAGTACCTGATGGTATACAATATAACTAGTGTGTGTGCTGCGCGTCAACTTACAATAGTAAAAAGTATAAGCATGTAGGTGTGCACCGAGTACAGCACCAACTGGGCGGAGGTGTACCCGCTGCGCCGCAAAGAGGCGGTAGAAGTCTTTGAGGCGCTCAAATCTTTGATCGGACGCTATGGAGCGCCTCGCACGATTCTGAGTGATCAAGGTTTGCATGCACAGTGACTCATTTATACATTTTATAGGCATTAATATACAGCTTATCCGTTAATAGGCCGAGAGTTTGTAAACGACCTGAATGGGCGCCTCTGCACGCACTTCGAGATCGAGCGGCGCATTTCGTCAGCCTATCACCCTCAAACGAATGGGAGGTTAGCATCCTACAGTAGTCGCAGTCGCGGTTCCCATGAAATATTCTGCCTTCACTTAAGGGTGGAGAGGTTCAACCAGACTCTCTGCGACATTCTTTCGAAGTACAGCAACGGCGGGAAAACGGATTGGGAAAAAGATCGCGCCGCGGGAGTCCAAGTTCTGCACACGCGCAAGAGCCACTGGGTCGTCTCGAGCAGCGTCGGTGGAGGGGTGCTCCTCGTCGACTCCCTCTACACGAACATTACCAAGGAAACGAGAATCAACCTGTGCCAGCTGTACCGAACGAGCGCGATTGACGGCGAACTCCGCGTGACCATGGTCAAGTCGCAGGCGCAGACCGGCAGCAGCGACTGCGGCTTGTTCGCGATCGCCAACGCGCTCGAGATGGCTGACGGTAGGGGCCGCACCATCGGCGACGTCTCGTTCGTGCAGGCCGCCATGCGCAAGCACCTGACGGACCGCTTTGTGGCTGGCGGCATCGAGCCTTTCCCCAAGTCGGCGCAGCCGATGAAGACCAAGGCTGGCCGATCCTTTTCGCTGTCTCTTGCACAGTACGTGTAGCGATCTGTCTGTTTTGCTGTGTCCTGCGAGTACTGCGTACTGCGAGCCATTTTGTGCCGTTGCGTTGGATTGTGTAGCAGGTTGTTAGTGCTTGCGATCAGTGTTGTGTAAGTGTATCGTGGCGCCAGACTTGTGCGATGAAGCTGTCTTGTGTGTTGAGTTACATGGTGGAATTACGTTTCGATGTACAGACGATTGTACAGCAACACCCTAAGAGCTCTTGTTGGCTCTTTTCGTGACGGTCTCCAAAAATCTACAACTCATAATTGTTGCCCCCTGGGGGAAACTAAAATGGACAGGTTGGTCATAATTGTTGCCCCCATGGGGGCAACAAAAATGGACGATTCATAATTGTTGCCCCCTGGGGGCAACAATTAGGTGGGGGTACCTAAAATGTGACACCGGCACCTCGGCTCCGCGGCGGGCGGGTTCGCCACCGGGCACGGCCAGAGGACCACGGAGCGAATTCGAGAACATGGAGACGTTCGGCCACGGCAACTCTGGCAGACGAGAACACGGGACGGGCCCTTCTGGCTGACGAAGCTGCTCGACTGCCAGCCCGCCGCCGAGCGCCGCGGTCGCCTCCTCTACGTACTCTACGCGCCCGAACTGGCCGGCCGACAGGTCCGCATGCCCTCCCCGGCGAGCGGACCGCGCAACGCGGCCGTCTTCGTTCGCCAGAATCGTGAGTGCGGCGCGCCTCCCACTCTCCTCGGCAACGCCCCGTTGTGCATGCGTGCACTCGGCTGATTGCAGCGTCGATCGACTGGAAGAGCGTATGCGACTTCCCGGTGACTGCCTACGCCGACTTCTGTCGACGCGTGCAGCCGCTGAGCAGGGCGCTCGAGTCGCTCGCCCGCCTCTCCAGTGCCCACGGCCAACCGGCGCTCCTACGACTTCCAGTGGACCGAGAGCCAGCTCTTCCAACTCGTCGAGGAGACCACTAGTCAGCAGCCCATTCCCCGCCCCTCCTCCCTTCTCCTTTCGTGGCTGTAGCAGTTGCGCACGACTGTCCCTGCCCAACCCCTTTAGCGTATCCCGAGCCGTGGGCGCTGGACAACTTCACGGCGCTCTTCTACAATGCGCCGCAGCTGGCGCGCATCGCGCTGATCAGTCGGATCCGCGTCGGCATCGTCGAGGAGTGCGGCGTCGTGCTCAACGGACTCAAGACGGTTCGGCTCGCGCCGACTCGCAGTGTGTCCATCTACACGGGCGCTCCTCTCCATTGCTCCTTTAGTTGGCGTATCGGTGGCGCGACGAGGCGGAGGGGCCGATGGCGAGGGTGCGTAACACCGTGGACGAGGTCTTCTCTGCCCCGGGCTCTGTGGCGCTGAAGCGCGCCATTTGTTGTTTTCTGGCGCCATCTGAACGCGTTTTTTTTTGTATTTACCGGTGAGCAACGAGAGTCAACGCATTTAAAATATTATGGTGCGTTTCGCTCGGTTCACTGGTTCACTGGTTCACTGGTTCACTGAGCTTGGGAAAACACTTTCCAGGTGGAACCGCCAGGTGGAACCCTATTCGGGGGAGACAGTGGGAAAGTGCGCACCGAAATAATATTATTCTTTAAACTAGGCTTTGCTTAGACTTAGGCTCACGTGCACACACGAGCGTGCTTGCTGGCCGTGCCTGCGTGCAGGCGTGTGGGCATGCGTTCTTGCATGCTCGTGCGTGCTTTTTCCCCTAGTGTTTTCCCCGCCGTTTTCGCGCACTGTTTCGAAAATGGTCGCTGTTCGGAGTTTTGTTCGCTTGTAAACGAATGGCTGACAAACAGCTGCGTGTGATCTAGTCCGACAAACTGAACCCGCGCACGCATGATGACTCAAGGCGCATGCCAAAAAACAAGAAAAAGAAAAACACGAATACCACGACAACAGGGTCCATAATTGACTAGCACTCCACGCGCGCCAACTAATTCAACGTTGTTCTACTGAGGTGAGCCTAGAGAAACATGCCAAAATTTAATCGCACTTTTTCGCGGTGTGACAAGCTGAGGTTTTCCAGCACAGCAGACGCGTGCAGCTTGCAGGGAAGCCCAACAGCCTACTGAAGAATGACGTAAAACCTCGCGAGCGGGACAATGGAAGGCACCGCAACCATTTATTCGCCACGCACGGTCAACAGCACTCAGCAGGTGCAAGAAATTCTCTGACGACGCACAAAAGGATAAGAACAGATACTTTTCATAACTGTTAACTGTTAAGTCAAGTCGACTGCAGTATAAAGCGCATTCAGTTCAGATCAACAGTTCAAAATCGCAGCCTGGAGAAGACGCCTCCGGCCGTAGGGAGCGTTTGCTTCGTCGTCAGTCCAGTGGTTGTCGTGTTGCGTTTCAGCTGCAACAATACCTGTATTGTAGTTGCAACCAACACTTGCGAGTGAGCTGACATTCGAAGTACCGCGTGCTCGGTGACTTGCGTGGATGAGACGTCGCCAGCGGAGACGCTGCGACTGAGGCCGCCCAGCCGACCGGCTAGCGGGCTTGGCGGTTGCTGGCTCTGGGCGGAAGGGGCAACGAGACGAAGCTTGTCCGAGTGCAGACGACCTTGCTGCGCGTCCGTCGACGAGGAGACGCGGTCTGAGGCACAAACAGGTTGATGCTCAACCGACACCCCGGACTCGGACCGAAAGCCTACCGTCCGTCTGGCTCAGATGGAAAGAGATTCGCTTGCGCTTGACAGCGACGTCTTTATTGGAATGGCCGTCTTTTTGGGCGCCTCTGCCGAGCCTGGCGAAGACCGAGCTCTCGGACGACAACTGCGAGGCGGCGCTGCCGACGGTCGGAGGGGAGCGCGGCCGGCGGTGATGGCCGCAGTTGGATCGCGTTGAGACGCACGGCCGCCGGAGCCGCCTTGTGGCGCGCCGCTGAGGGAAGGGAAGCAGTACGTTCACGCAAACTGCAAGAGCCGTGTCGAGAGCGGGGGTCGTGTACTTTGGTTGGCGAGCGTGGCCGCCTGCGCGAGCAGCCGTCGACTCTTGCTTGTACTACCGGAGGGCATCTTCGCGACGTAAGGCTCGCCCGCGCCGGGCACGGCACGAACCCTAAGAAGGCAGACCGAGACTGACTAGCAAGCGTGCGAAGGGCGCAAGAAGAGAGACACCGACCGAGTCGGCAAGGGCGGCAATTCGACAGGAGCAGCAGCAGCTGAAGGCGGAGGAGGCTCAATGCGTCTTTTCGGCGCCTTCGAAGAGGAGATGGAAGAGGAGGAAGAAGCAGAAGCTGCCGACTTCCTTGGCGAAGTCGCGCGCGATCCAGAAGCGACACCGACACCGGCCTTCGTCGAGGCCGAACGCCGCTTCTTCACCGATCCCCCAACCGTTGACGACAACAGCTGCTCTGACGACTGCGACTGCAAAGCAAATCCAGTACACCTAAACAAATAAGAAAAATACATGACACACGCAGGCAGCGATTTAAACACGATGAGGCGCAACGTGAGTTTCCTCAATGTCAATGTACCGGCATTGGAACGGAGCGTCGCACGACGAGAAGATTGTCGGACTGTTTTTCGGCCAGCGCAGATTGTAAGGGGACCTTTGCTTCATGGTTGGCGTCACCGCCCAGGCTTTCCTCATCGTCGTCGTCGGGAGACGACTCTTTTCCACGCTCTCGCCACTTTCCTCGTCATTGCCTGCGTCCTCGTCTGGCGCCGAAGACCTCTCAACCAGATCGCGCGCCTTTTTCAGTATGGCGACGGCGTCTCCGACCGCCGTGACACCCATCTCTTTGAGAATGTCCCGCGACAGTTCGGGCAGCAGCTCTCGCTTGAACCGGTTCGTTACAAACGCATCTGCGTACGTCGCGCACTGTTTCGACGCAATATTGGCCGACTGGAAGAAAGCCCGCCAGAATTCTGAAGTAGCGACTGCTAGTAGGAAGCTTATGTCTGCCTTGTTCGTCCGCATGACACAATCGTCGAACAAACCTTTGCTAGCCGAACTGCGAGCCTGCTTGGGAGGTAGACGGTCAAACACGCTCATCGTTCTTGTTATTCCAAGCACGGTTACTACGCATGCATGCATGCGGAGCATGCAAGAACGCATGCCCACACGCCTGCACGCAGGCACGGCCAGCAAGCACGCTCGTGTGTGCACGTGAGCCTAAGTCTAAACAAAGCCTAATTTAAAGAATAATATTATTTCGGTGCGCACTTCCCCGCTGTCTCCCCCGAATAGGGTTCCACCTGGCGGTTCCCCTGGCGGTTCCACCTGGAAAGTGTTTTCCCCAATTTTCAGGGAAACCTAAGCTCAGTGAACCACTGAACCAGTGAACCAGTGAACCGAGAGAAACGCACCATAATATTTTAAATGCGTTGACTCTCGTTGCTCAACCGTTAAATACTAAAACAACGCGACACACGCCACAATTTTTATAATAGGTTAATCTTAGTAATCCTATAGTTGCATTTTATTTTATTTCTTAGGCTTACGCTTAAGCTTAAGCTTAGGCTTTTGCGTAGGCTTCAGGCTTGTGCGAGCGCGCGCATGTCCACATGCCTGCACACCTAACATGCACGCGCGCATGGGCGTGCACGCACGTGCTCTCTGCAGGCACGCACGCACCCTCGCACGCACGCACGCACGCGCGGCACGCACACAAGCACATGCACGCACGCGCGCAGGCACGCACCGCACAGATACACAAGGACACCCACGCCCGCACGCTCACACGCGCGCACGCTCGCACAAACGCACAAGCGCGCACGCACGTGCACGCGTTCAGGCGCGCACGCATGCGCGCGGGCACGCAGGCATGTGGACATGTGCGCGCTTGCACAAGCCTGAAGCCTAAGCCTAAGCAAAAGCCTAAGCCTAAAGCAATCCTCAAGCACGCACGTGCACGCGCACAGGCACGCGCACACGGGCACGCTCGCACGAACCCGAACCTAAATCCTGAGTCTAAGCCTATTAGCCTAAGCCTATTGTGTGTGATCGCGTTGTTAGTATTTTGCAGTTAAGCGCTGAGCGTCAACGCATTTAAAATATTATGGTGTGTTTCTCTCGGTTCACTGGTTCACTGGTTCACTGGTTCACTGAGCTTAGGTTTCCCGGTTTCCCAAATGTCGAGAATTTCTCAAATTTTAAAGCTTTCTCCGCTGAAGCCGCGCCTCAGCAGCTGTCGTCGTCTTTGCAGTGCGGCAACGTCGCCTAAATTGGCTGCTTTTCGGGAGAAATTGCGCCAATCCGAGCCGATTAATTTTAATCCCAATGCTTTGTCGAATTTTGAATTTTCCGGCGTCGACATCGATGGCGCCGTCGTCGAGCACTGCGCCGGCAAAAGAGGTATTTGAACTTTGAAATTCGAAATTTGAATCCGAATTTGTGTGAGATTTATAGTTTTCTTCCAAACGTTTGGATGTCAAATGAACAAAAACGACGAAGAAATTATTCGCGCCATTCTTCTGAGGCACGCATTTGAAGAAGTGCTTACTGCGGAAAATGTAAGAAATTAGTTGCCATTTTTTGTTGGTGATTTTGATGAGTTTACGTTACGATTATTATTATTGTTTCACAATATTCGACTATTTTAGGCGGATTATTATTATTTCACAATATTCGAATATTTTAGGCGGATGTTGTTTTGATTCTGACCTGCTCGATTCGCGATGGCGCGGAGAGAAAAGTATTCGCCAAAGTGGAGAGTTTGCGTGTATTAAAAGAACAAGAAAACCCGAATTTGGTCGTTGGAATCTTGGGTATGCGAGCTATGCACGCACGCACAGTGTATATTGCTTCAATTTGCTGACACAGGTTGCATGGCGGAGCGATTAAAAGAGAAATTGTTGCGAAAAAGCGACTTGGTCAGTGTCGTGGCCGGTCCGGATTCCTACAGGGCCCTTCCGCGTCTACTGTATGCAAATTTGCAGTGCGGAACGGTGGGAGGTACGATTGCATTGGCCATTGGTGCCAGTGGAAATTCTGGCCAGAGGGGGGGGGGGTAGATTGACGTTCTTCCATATTGTTTACGAGGCAGAGAGACGGTGGAGGAGGGTAGATAGGACGGGAACTTTTTGAGATGCGTCTTTGTTGTACATGAAAAGCGTAACATGTGACCCAGAAGAATTTGTGTGTTTGTGAGAAGCTGCGTTATTTGTATGAGAAAATTTTTGGAAAATAACGCCAGGGGACTTTTTGTGATAGAAAGGATGGCCGAGGGGGGGGGCTGTCTCCCCCTCGCCATGTCACCCCCCAGGCCCAGCCCATGGCTTGGCCGTGCCGTGGACAGAGCTGAGAGAAATACTAAAAATTTAATCAATTGAAAAAAATTGAATGCGACTGTTTAGTGGACGTCCAGCTGTCGTTGGAGGAAACGTA
This sequence comes from Paralinhomoeus sp. GSCO2_6, assembly GCA_030248085.1. Lineage (NCBI taxonomy): Eukaryota > Metazoa > Nematoda > Chromadorea > Monhysterida > Linhomoeidae > Paralinhomoeus > Paralinhomoeus sp. GSCO2_6. The sequence goes on along the minus strand of JASAMY010003734.1, from coordinate 78,139 downwards.
TGCGGACATCGCGCCCGTACGAGCAAGCGGCGCCAAAACTGCTTTTGTGTGGGTGTAATCATCGAATTTGTTATGATTTTTGTGGGCAGTTTTTGCTTGCTCCTGGTACCGGCTACAACGTTAGCAATATGCACTTTTCAGCACTGTGAGGAACATTTGTCGAAATCTTTGTGATGTCCTGAAGGGGGGGGGGGTCGTCAAGTTTAGACAATTTTTAGATTATTTGTCCAAGGTCTGGTCTGCGTGTATATTGGCCACACCATGCGTTTGTGTGCTAGGAAATGCCGATTTTAAATTTGGGTTATGAGATGATTTTGGTGGATTTTGATTTTGTAATTCTACTATTCCACTGCACCTGCGGGCGTCTGGTTAGGCGTGATTTTTTTGCTACTAAACAGTGATTTTTTATTCACAAAAAACTGAGAAATTTGTTCAATCGGAATTTCGGAAATCATGCGATTTTCTTAAAAAATTCTACTAATTTTTTGATTACGAGTCCGATAAAAGTCCGTACTTACAGCTCGATCATGCGCGGTTGCGACAATATGTGCGCCTTCTGCGTGGTGCCCCAGACAAGGGGCAGGGAGCGGTCGCGGCCCATGCCCTCCATTCTGGCCGAAATTAGACGCCTGTCCGAACAGGTCTCAGAATTTATTTGTTTTATTTTATTTTATTTTGTTTATTTCCCAGTGTTATTGTGTTCGCACGCACGTAAATCCGCGGGGGCGTTCCGCAGAACAGAGCGCTCCAGTGAAATTTTATTGAAATGTTCAACGTTTCACAACAGAACAGTTCGGGGTGATGTTAATTTTTTTTAAAGTTTTTTTAGGGTGTCAGAGAGGTGACCTTGCTCGGTCAGAATGTCAATAGCTACAGAGACACGTCTGAAGTGCGCTATTTCGGTGCGGGTGCCGCTAGCAAGGAACCCACTCAATTGGCCACAGGATTTTCCACCGTCTACAAGCCAAAAATGGGCGGAATTAGGTGCTCGCATTTTATTTATTTATTTATTTATTTATTTCCAGCAAGCATGTACACACTGTACACCACGAGCAACATGACGACACCGCGACGCGATCCAACAAACAATGGCGCGATACATTGTACACATGCCACTGGCGGGCTAGGCTACGGCAAACGAGGTCGATTTCAGAGCCTAACCCTTAAATAACTATACAAATTTTCTTTGCTAAGTCTGCATTTGAAGGAGTGAATTGAGGGGGAGGCTACCGTACCAGCTGAGAGGTTATTCCAGACTGCGACCACTCGGTTTGAAAAAAAAAAAGAATTTTCGGTAGTTGGTATTGTAACGAGGATCGTTTACATTTGTTGTTTGCAGGGTTTACATTTTTCACAAAAATGTAGCCCTTGGGGCGACACTTGTATTATTTTAACCCCCTTCCCTTCCAAACGTTTTCCCAGGCGCAGACGCAAAAAAGAAATGCTGCGCTATTTGCAGTGTATTTTGAGCAAAATGTACGTACCGTATGGTGCCAAAGAATGTACAATGTACACCAATTTTGGTCAACCTTTTTTTTGTAAAATAAATTGGAACCAACCCTTCCCCCGAGTTTAGGAGACCCCCCCCTCCTCTCAGAACCTGAGTCGGACCTGCTTGCAGGTAGTGGTGTTGTGATTATTCTAATTATTTTGGGAAATAATGAACACTAACGTTTGTATCAGTCTTTTTTGCGTCATTGCGACAGTTGAATTTTAATTGCTTCTTTTTTAGATTCGCTGAGCTGTTGGATCGAGTGGCTCAAGTCGACGCCAATATGAGGATTAGATTCGCGGCAGCGCACCCCAAAGATTTTCCTGAAGACGTATGCATTTCATTGTGTGCTTTGCTTTCGTTTTTGAGCCCCCACAGCCCACCCCTTTAATAATGAATGAAGAATGAACTTTTCTTATTTGAATTCCACTGATTCTAGCATTTTCAACCTCGCCACCTGCAATACTTCCCGTAAAGAAGCGATTAAGGAAAAATTTGCAGGCAGCTGCAAAAAAAGGGGAATATGTGACTTCCGTAGAGCTGAAGTCCACTTTGAAAAAAGATTGTATAAATAAGAGCATTGCAGTGGAGTCCACTTTGAAAAACGATTGTATAACAGCATTGCAGTTGATGTGGAGTCCATTTTGAAAAACGATTGTATAAGAGCATGCAATGGTATGAACAATCAATTTGCTTGTCACATATTCGGCGTTTTTAGCGCTCGCTACATGATGACAGAATACAGTGGCACTTAGCATACTAGGAAAAGCGCATATCAACCTATGCACACACTCACACGCGCACGCACGCACGTACATAGACACTCAAATATTTTGTAAGTTGGAAATGATGAGCCAATGAATAGAATATTTTGATTCTACCACAGTTCGAATTACGATACCTACAAATTGTTCTATTCTGCAAACATACGTGCAGTCTGGAATTGGGATAACTGATTCTTTGAAGCACAGTAACAGAAATTTGTTGTGTTAATGGATGGAGAATATGCACAACAGGCACTTCAGGTATAATTTAAGGAGCTGTTCTACATTACCGTTTCGAAACTTCTCATTTACCTGTCCTTTGAGAATCCGTAATCAGCAGCATTGAAATACATACCACACCACACCAAGAGTCCAGTTGCGCTTATGGTTCTTAGTTCTATCTGCAATGTGCGTAGGGCAGTGGTGTGTGTCACTTTTAGCTGGGCAACAGTGATGTCACTAGAATGACTGTTGTCCGAAATGAAATATGCCAAAATAGCTCACGCTAAAAACGCCGAATATGTGACAAGCAAATTGATTGTTCATACCATTGCATGCTCTTATACAATCGTTTTTCAAAATGGACTCCACATCAACTGCAATGCTGTTATACAATCGTTTTTCAAAGTGGACTCCACTGCAATGCTCTTATTTATACAATCTTTTTTCAAAGTGGACTTCAGCTCTACGGAAGTCACATATTCCCCTTTTTTTGCAGCTGCCTGCAAATTTTTCCTTAATACAGTGTTTTTTCGTATTGACATGTACGAAATGTGCTCCCACGCATGCACGGATTTCGGGTGCAAACAAGGTGCACAAAGCAGGGGGCGTGAGTTTCCCTACCACAGTAGCATACATGTAACCGGGTTTTTGTCGTGGGTGGGGGGGGGGACGCCAGAGACCATTCTGTGGGGGGAGGGGGTGTCGTAGCCGAAACGTCGTATTAAATAAAAATGTGTACAGTGTACAAGTTCAAAACTGTAGAATTTCTTTACAAACACCTTCCTTCCTGGGCAACGTCTCGAACACCAAGGACGTGCTGCAACTCCTCGAGTTACAGAATCAGGGGCTGAACACCAGCGAGTGGCGCGTGACGCGCTCGTTACCCCAAGCCCGACCACGAGGACGCCACCACAACCAGCATGCTCGTTGAGGACGCGTCCTATGCCACCCTCTGCGCGGCCAAGATGGTGGTCAACTACGGCGTGCGTGCGTGCGTGCATGCGTGCGTGCGTGCATGCGTACGAAAGTGCGCGAGTGCGTGCATGCGAGAGTGCGGGCGTGCTTGCGTGCGTCGGTGTGTGCGTGCGCGCATGCAAGAGTGCGGGCGGACGTGCGTGCGTGCGTGCGTGCGTCAGTGCGTGCGTGCGTGCGTGCGTGCGTGCGTGCGTGCGTGCGTGCGTGCATGAATGTGTGTCTTGTGAGGTTGCACATAAAGCCCATCCCAAAAGCACTTGAAGTCAGCCAAAAAATATTTTAACATCTGAAAAGAAAAACGAAAAAACTGAAAAAATGCAGGGTGGTTCATGGGAACAACATGGGTGGGGCAGGAAGGGACACTGGGGTAACGCAATATTGATTGGTTTTTAAGAGATGGCAGAGACGCCAGCGGGAGTCGAACCCGCGACCTCTCGATTTGTTGTCCAAGACGCAACATTACTAAGTGTTCCGGATCTCAAGATTGTGGGCATTTAGGAAGAATCCATTTGGGGGATTAATTTCTGATTGTATACAGCATATGTTTGCAAAGTTTCATGCCGATTACTTTAACAAAAAAATTATAAAAAAAAAATAAAAATAAAATCATTTTTTGAAGGTTTAGGAGCTCATATCTCATTATCCAGTGATGAAACTTTAAAAACATTGACACCGATGACTCGCCTTGACGTATTGTTCACGAAAATAAAAAAAAAATTGGGGGTTTACATGGCATTTTTTGGAGTTTTACTCTTGTCGGAACTATCAAAAAAATTCGGCTATGGCGACATGGAAGTCGGAGCGACCTGAATTGCTGAAAGTGAAATGCTACATGTCTGGGCGGTCAACTTTCACCATTATAGCAAATCTCTCCGATGAGCGGTTGAAGCGCCTATAGCTGACAAAGTTTTGGCTGAAAAAAACGGATATGTCCAAAAAAACGGGAAAAATCGGCCATAACTCAAGACTGGAAGCAACTAGGAGCAAATGCATTTGAGGTAGAAATTGCCACCATAGACTGCGTATCCATGCCAAGTTTCAGCCCAATCGCTAGCGGCGTTCAGGAGCGGCGGTCCAAAAAAGTGGCAGAGAACACGAAAAAAAAAAAACCCGCGTTTTCACAACATTTTTGGAGGTATCGCCCCCTTGCAGCAAAACAAGGAAACGCGTTATGGCGCGTTCGATGCCCCAGAAGAAGGCGGTTCGTTTGAGCTATAACGCGTCCAAATCCGTTCAGGCAATCAAAAGTTATAGGCGATCGAAAATTCAAAAATCCGCATTCAGAAGTCGTCACATATTAGGGTTGTACGCTGACGCGTACACCCTGATTATCCTAATTTGGACGAACATTAGCGTGTTGTTGCAGCTTCTGCACGTGATAGCGGCGCATGCTAACGTCTGCAAGCTGCTGCATTTGCCCGCGCAGAGCGGCGACGATGGAGTCTTGGAGCGAATGCTGAGGGGATACACCGCCGAAGCGTATCTGGAGTTGATCCAGCGGATCAAAGAGATCGTGCCCGGTGAGGGATCGGCGAGCCTCTCATGCACACCTCCTTACTTCGCATGGGGGGGGGGCCCTATCACGATTCGAGAGGACCCCCCCCCCCTCTCTGGCCTTCTTTTTTTGGAACGTCAACAAGCGAATTTTCCGCGAAAAATGCCAAAAAAATCCTCCAAAGAACGCCCCCCCCCCCTCCACTGGACGCCGAGGGTAGAGGGGGGGGGGGGTGAAAAAAACGAACGCCCAGGGCGTTCGTTGGGGGATTTACGGTAAGAGCAGCCAGTTCGCCAGCGACGGTGTATTTTTGGCGTAGATTAGTGCGTTAGAATGTCTTCCATCCCACATTTGGGCATTTTTCTGTCGAGTTTTGGATGAAAGTCAAAATTTGAAGTGAATTTGAGAGGGGGCGTACCCATGCCGAAATTACCGATTCCTCCCAACATAGCCCCTCCCCCCTCCCCCAATTTCCGTGGCCACCTATATGCTCACTCCCTGTCGCGTTGCGTATAATAAGAAAAATGTAACTTTTCTTGTCACAATGGAGTCGAAATGCAAGGTAAGCATGGAAACTATGAACACTTCTAACGATGTACCTATGTGCGCACCACGGATTGGTTGTTGTTGGATTAGGGGCAAGCACGAGAAAAAATCCATTGAGAGGGAAGTCCTCGATCCAGTGGATCCCTCAAGAATCGAACCCAGGACCTTGCGCGTAAGAGGCCGATTCTTTGCCACTAGGCTATACGCTGCCACACAACGGATAGTGTTTTGTATAGTCGCTCCGCTTGGAATACAGTTCAAATTGCCTCGACCGCTATATAGGACGGACGAAACCTTCTCGTGATGTGTGGACTTTTTTTATTTCCCAGCATTCGTGCCTTCGCATTCCCCACAACCACAAAGCCACTATGATGGACAGTACGGATTGTTGAGCATTTCAGGCGTGACCTTCTCAAGCGATTTCATCAGCGGCTTTTGTGGGGAGACCGAGCAAGCTCACCTGAAAACGCTGGAACTTTTAGAGGCCGTTCGATACTCCATGGTCTACGCCTTTCCCTACAGCGTGAGAGAGGTGTGCCACGCGTGCGTGCGTGCGTGCCTGACTGTATGTGCATGCGTGTCTGCCTGTATGTGCGTGTGTGCGTGCGTGCGTCTCTGCTCGCTTGAATTGAACGCCGCGCGCAATCAACTGTGGAATGTGTGCATGTTATGGGGTTTGCACTTTAGAAAACCAAAGCGCACCGCCGCTATACGGATGACGTTCCGTTGCGCGTGAAAAAGCGTCGAACCACTGAGCTTTTGGAGACTTTTAGAAGATTAAATAAGGAAAATCACACTCGACTCGTCAACACGCGACAACTCGTCCTGGTCACAGAGGTGGGCAAAAGGAAAAAAGCGTTAGAAAAAAGACTGGCTCGTGCCGGAATCGAACCCCCGACCTCCGGGAATGGGACCGTTACACGCCGGGAGTTGATTTATTGGAGAAAGTCTGGGAAAATTCGTCCGTTTTTTAGGAGACGGATAATGGACTGCGCGGGAGGTTGGACAGCGGGCCGCCGGTGACGATGGTTGCGGACGAAAATGAGGAAAATAAAAAATTGGATATTCAATTGGGAGATTATGTTGAAGTGGAGGTGCGTTAGAGCACTGGAGTGGTCCACAATGCGGTGTGGCCAATTGCACGCACTCACAAACACGCACGCACGCACGTACGCACGCGCGTACACACGAACGCACGAACGCACGCACGCGCGCGCGTACACACGAACGCACGCACGCACTGACCTTTCAGATCGCGAACTGCGGCTCCGCTGCTCTCGCGGGCGTTCCCATTAGAAAACACGACAAATTGTCCGATTTTTGCGCGGAATAAACTTGTTGAATTTATTCTGTTGTTTTTGTTGTTTTCTGTCTATTTTTCTTTTACAACAATTCTTTGTGTATTTTTCAGTCATTTCTTAGGGCTGCGTGCGGAGCTTTTTATGCGGTGAATTCAAGCGAAACAGACGGAATGAAGCGCCCCGCCAGTGGTAATGCAAAAAGTTAATATTTTCTGTGTTAGAAATAGAAATGAAAAATGCTCTTTCAATCAATTTTTAGTCTTACAACTTTTAGCTTTACTTTACTTTTAGTTTTTGTCTTTTAGTACAACACAGTTGCTTTTGGTTGTTTAAATGACCAGAGGGAAACATTTTAGCAAATTGGATTAGTCGGTGCTCATCCCCTAAAATTAATTACTTGAATGTTGTTAGTTAAGCTTTTAAATAAATGAATAAATATGCCGAATAACTAAGAGCAGTTTCAGATGACCCCAACCCCGTCCCCTCCAAGAAACTCGACGTTGTGAGCAAGCAAGCAACGAAGGCTGTTTTTGCATTATTTAAGATGCGAATTTATGTGTTAAAAGTGAAACTTAAAATTTTGTGTTATAGGTGCAGGCAATTTCGACCCGTCTAGAGTGGAGCATCGACCACTTTGAGAAGCTGATGAAATTGTTTAGAAACGGTGAGGTTTTTGTGCGTTTTTATGCTCGGTTTATATTTTGGTTTGGTTTTGCGGCGTTCTCATGAAAATCTGTGTTGCGGTGTTCGAGGGTGATATATTCGCTCGCTTGAAACATTTTTGGGTTCGGAAAAGGCCAATCTATCAGGTATACTTTTGCTGCGGCCCACAATAGTTATGTTCGCTATATTGCCATCTTCGCAACTGGATTTGCATATACAGTATCCTCTACAGTACATGACACCCTCGGCACTTTATTTGAGGGGGGGGGGCTTTATTTGAGGATTTACTTACGGAATCCACAGGCCACTCGCTGGTGAGCAAGCAATTCGGCAGCGCGGTCGCTTCGTCCGTCGCCTGGGAGCTGCACGTCTACCCCAATGGCAAGAGAGGAGGACCAAGGGCAACGTCTCATTTTTCCTGCGTCAAGTCGGCCTGCAGGTTCGAAACCGGCACGGGCGCATTTTTCTAATGTTTTTTTTTCGCATTTTTCCGGCGTTTTTTTGCGTTTGCCCAGGCCCAGGCGATGCAAGTGTGTCGAGGGGGACGGGAGACACGTCGTTAAAAAAAAGAATTTGATTTTAATTAATTATGCAAATCTAAACTTTAGCGCGGCGAGGAGGCGATAATGACGGAGTTTCAAATCTACGCGCTCGACAGTGGCGGCGCGCGCGTCAGCATCTGCCGCGACACCAAGGACTTCACGCACCAGCAGGGCAGGGGCAAATTCCAGGTGCGAATATAAATTTTAAATTTAAATTTTGATATCTGGAAATATTCCTGAGGATGGGCTGGGTGGAAGTAGGGTTGCCGACACCCCCCCCCCCCTCCCAGTTACATGTATGTGCCCACTCTCAACGATAGGCGAATTGAACTAAACATTGGGAATTAAATCGCTGTGTGGACGTTGGTCAGTGATTCAGGAAATTAAAATTTCATAAACGTTCAGATCACCCGCGAGAAGATGACGCAAGCGCTGAAGCCCGAAGGATCTCTGTTTCTCGTCTGCGAAGTGGAGTACTTCCCGCCCGGACTGAAAATATCCGTCGAGAATGCCGCCGTTTCTGCTGGCGGCAGGTTCCGCTTGCTTGGGGATCAAATTGGGATTTGTGTGGATTTAATGGGATTTGAAAGAAAAAATTAAAAATTGCAGTGGCGCCGGAGGGACGAACCCGGAGGAGGAGACGAAGAAGGACATCAACCTCAAGGTGCTGCTCGACGAGGAGCTCTTCACGGACTGCGTCATCAAGGTCAGTGCGTGCGTGCGTGCGTGCGTGCGTGCCGGTGCGTGCGTGCGTGCGTGCCGGTGCGTGCGTGCGTGTCGGTGCGTGTGTGCGTGCCGGTGCGTGTGTGCGGGTGGGGGCGTGCGTGCGTGTGGGTGCGTGCGTGAGAGGGCGTGCGTGCGTGCGTCTCGGTTATGGCTGTAGCGGGGCAGGGGTTCACATTAATAGACTTGCAAGCGGTGGGGGGGGGTGGTGGTGAGCCACAGAACCAATTAATGTCAGGTATCTGAGGGGAATGGAGAAAATTTGCTCAGAAATGGCTTCCAAATAGGTACTTTGTGTCGCATTTTTGTCCATACATCGGCATTTTGGTGTCTTGGTGTAAATTGAAAACTCGCCGCCCCCCCCCCCTCCAGTTGTGGCTAAGGTGTCGGTGGCTGCGCGTCCGATTGATGCCGGGGCGAGCCTGCCTTCTCTCTAATAAAATCCCCTCCCCAATTTCCACAGGTGGGCAGCCGCCTGATCAAGGCGCACCGCTGCGTGCTGGCGCTGCACTCGGAGGTCTTCCGGACGATGTTCAGCAACGCCGAGATGGTGGAGGCCAAGCACGGACTCATCGACATCACCGACTCCTACTATGAGCCCGTGCGTACGCGCGCACCGGCACGCACGCAGCGACGCACGCACGCACAGGCATGCACTGGCACGCGCCAGCACGCACGCACGCACGTACGCACCGGCACAACACCAGCACGCACGCACGTACCGCCACGCACCAGCACGCACGCACGCACCGGCACGCACACACGCACGCACCGGGACGAACGCACTGGCACGCACGCACCGCCACACACGCACGCACAGGCGGACGGACACACGTGCAAGCACGCACACATACGCACGCACACATAGTCGCACAGTCGGTATTCGCAGGTGCAATGCCTGGTCGAGTTCATGTACACGGGCGCCGCCAAGGAGTTGGACCGCTACGCGGAGGAGGTGCTGGCCGTCGCCGAGAAGTACGCCGTGCTCGAACTGAAGGTGTTGAAATTTTACAATTTAAATTTTTTAATTTTTTTTTTTGAAATTTCGCAGGAACGCTGCGAGCGCAAACTGGCGCGAGGTCTGGGCCCCAGGAACGTGTGTCAGGCGGCCACTTTCGCGGACACGTACAACGCGACCATACTGAGACAGGCTTGCGTGGAATACGTCGCGAGGCATCACGGGTGACTGCATACCTGTAACTGGGGGGGGGGGGGAGTTGGGGGCCACGCAGAATTTTGTAAACACCCAACCCCCCCCCCCCAACCTTCCCCCAGTGCCCCCTCCTCTTTGTGGGCGCAGTTTTTGATCGATTTTTCCTCGATTTGATTGTCATCTCAGGTGTTGTGGGGGGGGGGGGGGGGGCAAACTTCTCTGGATACGCCTTTGCGCAGCGGACGTTCTCCAGTAGAGGCCCCCCCCCCCACCTCCACTAGCGCGTGCCCCGGGGGGGGGGGTGAGGAGGCGAGTTCGAAATTGTCTCTCTGTCCCCAGGGTTGTATGTATTGGAGAGTTTTCGGTGCGTGCGTGCGTGCGTGCGTCCGCGAGCCGTGTATTGATTGGGGGGTTGCATTGCAGGGACGTGCTGCGCACGCCCGAGTGGAAGTCGCTGAAGAAGGAACGACCCGAGCTGGCCAACGAACTCTTGGAGACCGTACTGACCGCCGGTGGAGGGGGCAGTGCGGACCTCTCTTCGCCGCCCGCCGGCGGGCCGGGCCACTCGAGGAGTCAGAGCTTCGGAGGGGCCGGTGGGATTCTACTCGGTCAACTGAGAACTTGGAGCCCTCCCATACCTGTAACGGGGTCTGGCTGAGTGGGGGGGGGGTAGCTGGCCGATTTTGGGGGAGGGATTCTCCGGAGCAAAAAGTGGGGGGGGGGGTAGCTGGCCAGTGTTTGAGTTATAATGGTACTTTTTGGTCTAAAATGGGTATAAAAAGGGTGTAAACAGTGTTATTTAGCTGTTTTATGGTCATGTAACACTGAAAAGCACTGAAAAACACCAACAGTTACTCACCTTTATCGTTTTACACATGACGAAAATCCTTTGGGAAAATTCTGGGGGGGGGGGGTCGGGGGGGAGTTGGGGGGTGGTTGAAAAACTAGTGGGGGGCCCCCAAAGCCCCCCAACCACCCCCCCCCAGTTACAGGTATGGCCCGCCCCCCCCCCCCCGCAGAATTTTCAAAGGTTCGCCAAACCCGTCTGCTAGAATGATTATCGGACCGTTTGCGTTCCAAAATGGCGATATTCAGATCCTGAGAACTGTCGTTCATTTTGGACACCTGCCGTAACCCAGCAGTCACCCCCTTCAGTTTTGCACCCCCCCCCCCCCGAAGGCCCACCCTCCACGACCCCCACCCCGCCATACCTGTAACCGGGTTTGGAAGTGGGGGGGGGGGGTAAATGGCCGAATTCTAGGGGGGGGGGGGCAAAAAGTGGGGGTAGCTGGCCATTTGTTAAGTTATATATACTTGTACTTTTTCGTCAAAAATGCGTATAAATAGGGTATAAACAGTGTTATTTACCTGTTTTATGGTCATACAACACTGAAAAACACTGAAATACACCAACATTTACTCACTTTTATCGTTTTAGACAGAGTGAAAATCCCTTGTGAAAATTCGGGGGGGGGAGGGTGGGGGTTGAAAAATAGTGGGAGAGAAGGTATAACCCCCAGTCACAGGTAAGCACCCCGCTCATTCTCTCGTGTATCTCATACTCTCATCACAAAGTTGTCGAAATCTTAATAAAAAAACAAGTTCATTCAGGCGGCAGTTTTTCTCTGTCGTCCCTCTTCAAGCAGGAGGGAGAGGGCGGTCGAAACGCCAACGCCAACAACAACAATGACGACGATGACGACGACGACAACTCCCCGCCTCCCGTGCGTCCCCGCCCCCCGCGCATGCACCCACGCAGCGGCACGCACGCACGCACTGGCACGCACCAGTACGCACGTGCACGCACCGGCACGCGCGCACGCACCGGCACGCACGCACGCACCGGCACGCACGCACACACGCACCGGCACGCACGCACACCCGCACCGGCACGCACGCACGCACGCATGCACCGGCACGCACGCACGCACGCACGCACACACGCACCGGCACGCACGCACGCACGCATGCACCGGCACGCACGCACGCACGCACGCACACACGCACCGGCACGCACGCACGCACGCATGCACCGGCACGCACGCACGCACGCACGCACACACGCACCGGCACGCACGCACGCACGCATGCACCGGCACGCACGCACGCACGCACATACGCATGCTCCGGCACGCACGCACATACGCATGCACGAGCACGCACGCACATACGCAAGCACCGGCACGCACGCACATACGCATGCACCGGCACGCACGCACATACGCACGCACCGGCACGCACGCACGCACGCACCGGCACTCGCGCACCGGCACGCACGCACCGGCACGCACGCACCGGCACGCACGCACCGGCACGCACGCACGAGCACGCACGCACGCACTTTCAGCCCAACCCGCAGCCGTCGCGCCAGCCGACGACGCGCAAGCGCGGTCGCCGCGGCGGCAAGAGCTGTTGAAGTCGACTTTCAAATTTTGAAATAAATTTTTGTTTAAAATTCTGGCTAGTTTTTTGAGCGCAGCAGCGTGCGAAGTGGTTTCCAGCCGGTTGGCGACCGAGTACGCACGCGCGTACGGGGAATGGACGCATTCTCGTTAGCCGTATAGCAAGTGGTCTCTAAGCGCCAATGCCGTAGTCGGTAGCCTCGCCTCTGCCTGTTTGGATTTTTGGCGCGAAATTTGAACATTTGAATGCGCTTCTTCCCCTGCCCGTTCGACGCACTTGTTGTACCGCGCGACCCCCAAACTGCTCGGCGACCCCACACAACACCGCTCACTTTCTCAGCTGCCAGTGCCAAGCAGAGTCAACTCTCAGGCATTCACGTAACCGGTTTTTTGAAGTGGACGGGGTGGGGGGGGGGGTGGATCTGAGACCCTTCTGAGGGGGGGGGGGGGCAGATTTGAAGGGGGGTTCTCCCTTCTCCTCTTGTGAGGGAGGAGTGAGAAGTTGTCCCTTCTCACTCCTCCCGTTCATCCTAGCAGTGCTACAGTTTACCATTCCAATTAAACCCAAGTGCAAAATTGCGTTCGCACTATTCGGAGCATACTGTAGAAAAGATCGAATGTCAACAAAATTTCGATTTTTTAACGGGCGTACCAGCGAGCGTTTAGGCGCGAACGCTACTGCGGATCACTAGAGGGACAAGAATCACCAGTCAGACGTCGTCTTCCTGGTGCGGCAGTGGCGCCGGGGGCGGCAGGGCGCAGTGCAGGAAGCAACGCGCCACGCCCGCCGACAGCTGGTGCGCCTCCGCGGCCGCGTCGCCGAGTCGTTCGTATCCTGCAGTAAATCGGCGGCTTCTTGGCGCAGTAGAGGTACAGACTGTGCTAAGCCAGTTGCAGCTGACCAGGCACGAAGACGGGGTGGTGGCGCTTCGTCTGGTGGGTGACGAAGGGCTTGAAAAGTCGCAAACTCCTTCCCCTCGCATCGCGGGCCGAGACACTTGTAGAACATCGTGTCGGCGTGTCGACTCGCGACATGCGCCTCGGCGTAGAAGCGCGTGTACTTGCGCTCTGTGGATCCTTGGCAGACGCGCGGGAAGAGGAGGAGCCAGCTCCTGCACAGCTGGCAGCGGTAGTAGCCGCGCGGCGCCGTCGGCTCCCCGCCCACTAGAGCCTGAAGTGCGCGGCGGCGTCCGTCATCGCGTGCGCTGCGTTGGCTTGGCTGTGTGGCGCACGCGCCTGGGATGCGGGGTCGTCGTCGCTGGGCGGCTTGTCGGGCACGTCGGGATTTTCCAGCTGTAGCTCGGGCGGGACGGGCGGCGCTGGCTTCTCCGGCTCGGCGTCGCGCACGAAGCGCGCCATGCCCTCTCCGTCTCTGAGCGGAAGCTCGGCCAGCACCGTCGGCTCAGCGTGCTCCTTGCGGCAGAGGACGAGGAAGGAGAGGACGATGGGGCCGCTGAAGACCTCTTCCTTGCCGTTGAAGGCTGCGGCCGCCTTCTCCTGCGAGAGGAAGGCCTTGCCGAGGCGCTCGTGGCCGGCGGCGCTGACGACGACGCAGGGCCAGACGTTGCCGACGTGGACGGGCCGGTAGGTGGCGGGCTGGTTGGCGCGGTAGGCGGCGGCAGCCTCGCGGAAGGGCAGCCAGCGGTAGTCGAAGCCCATGCGGCCGTCTTCGTGGTAGGTGAGCACCTGCAGGGAACCGACGGCGACGCCGTAGTACTCCTTGCCGTCCAAGCCGAAGACCGCCCTCAGCTTGCCGGCAGCGGCCCATGACGGGCTCGCTCTGTTTGTGCCAGAGGGCGACGAACTGCGCCATCTGTCTGCCGTATTCTTGCCTCAGCAGGCGCCCCAGCGCCGCGACCCCGCCCGCCGGGAAAGGGTCGCCGACCTTGAGGTCGAGCCAGATGTCGTCGAGGATCTTGGGGGCTCCGTGGGCGTGGGCGGCGGCGTGAGCATGCGGCAGATCACCCAGACGTCGGCGCCGCCGATCTGCGCCGCGCCGGCCAACTTGAGCGCCTTGCCACCCCACGAGACTTCGGCGATCTCGGTGGCCAGGTCGAGGTTGCCGAGCAGCTCGCCGCCCTCGCCCGCGGTCTTGATGAGGACGGGCGCCGACTGGCCGCAGCGGACGATCTCGGCGTCGGCCCGACCGCGGTAGTCGTTGTAGGGCAGCCAGTCGTACCAGAAGCGCAGCTTGGCAAAGCCCTCCCACTTGTCCGACGCCGGGTAGACGAGGATCTGGATGTCGGTGACCAGGTCGCGCTTGCCCGTCAGCTCGCGTCCGTTGTAGGGGAAGGAGCAGGCGACGACGCCGCCCTCGTTCCAGGCGCGGCCGTTCACCGGCTTGCCGTGCTTGTACCACAGCGCCACGTAGCTGTTCGTTTGACCCTTCACCCGCATCGGCCGGTCCGGGAAGGGAGAGCCGATCGGCTGGAACGCCCACGACCCACGAGTCCTTCTCCGCCGCCGAAGCCATCCTTGCTCACCTCCTTTCCTTTCTCTCCGCCTCTACCTCTTCAAATAAAATAGAACCAAACGAAACACCAAAAGTGCAGACAACGCGACCACGCTCTTGTCTTTAGCAGTTGCTATGGTATTCGTGGCACGGAAGTCCGCATTCCACTAGTTTTTTGCAGTCCACATCTTTTAGTGTTGCAATTTAAAAGTATTTACATATAGTTACAACTTACAAGCACGTTTCGTATTTACACAGTTACAAGTTGCAACTTGCAAGTATTTACATAATAGTGCATCGAAGTGCACAACCACAACCTTGGGGAAAAACCGATCCATGTGCACCATGTGCACCAAGCCTTCGTTATTTTGGTGCGACATTTTTCTCCCTTGTCTCTCCATCTCGCATATCTCTAAACCCGGGGGGGGGGTTTATCGGGTGACCGAAGGCAACCGCCACTCTTATATCTGTCTATCAGTCCATGCGCGTGCACACGCGTGCGCGTGTACTTGCATGTGCGCGAGTGCATGTGCGTGCATGTGCGTGCACGTGCGTGCGCGCGCCTAAGCAAGCCTTATTCTAAGCAAGCCTAAGCGAAAGCCTAAGCCTAAGCAAGCCTTCGTCTGCAGCGTAATTGGTCGCGGCAACCGTGATAGCATACGAGAGCGGACACGCTAGCCAGCCGAGGAACGCGTCGGCACGTGCGTGCAACAGTGCCGACTCGTCGTCTCGTCGTCGTCAACGTCAGTCTGGGCGCGCTGTCGCAGCTCTCCGTCTTCTGGCCAGCAGACCATGCCGGACGACTACGTCGTCCCGACAGCGTTGACAAGAACTGCCGACACGCCAGCCGACCGAGTAACACGAGCTGGCGGCTCGTCGTCACTCGTCAACGCTCAGCTTGTGGACGCCACCGCCACACGCGACGGCACGCAACCGACGACGGCGGTTTGCAATTGCAAGGCACGGTGGGCAGGCCTTGGTTGTGCCGGTCGGCGCCCCCGTCCTGCAAGTCGGTCGTCACAAGCCCGACAGCAGACGAGTAGCGCCGCCAGACCCCTCCCACACGCGGCGGCCTCCAGCAACTGATCCAGCCCAGAAGCCGACAGCTCACCGGTGGCAGTGGGCGACTGCTTCTTCTGATCCCTGGGCTACCCTAAGTCGTTTCGCTCGTGATACATCCGGTGATGTACACAAGCGCATTCCTTCCGTGATTAGGAATGATTCATTTGCCTGTTGATGAGTGAGTGAAAAGAGAGATTATATGGAGAGAAATAAGTCTCCAGTTTAAGTTAGATAAGAGGAATATCTAACAGCTCGGTTATGGCTGACGTTGTGGTCGCGAACTACGCTGCCATTTACTACCTTAATAACTATTGAGTGTATCTATCGTTGCATCGTGTATCGTGTAACACAAAAATTAAAACAGTAAAAACAAGATAAATATTAAAGCTTAATAACATGGAAATTGATATAAAGAACAGACGCAAACATTTCAAATAAACAAAATTGATATTGTTTCTAAAAGTATTCAACGGAGAGACAGTAGAAAAAATGTCGCACCAAAATAACGAAGCTCTCGTGCACACGGTGCACATGGTGCACATTAATCGGTTTTTCCCCAACCTTGTTAGTGAGCTGTGAGAAGCAATTTTACTCGGAACTGCTATTTAGGGTTTAATTCTTTCTTGGATAGCTCTACACATCAATTAGAGACACCTACAGGATACTTGAGACACACACACTAACAGTGCATCGAAGTGAAAAAAAGTAACAGTGCATCGAAGTGAAACGCCGACGACGACAACTCCCCGCCTCTTGTGCGTCCCAGACCCCCGCGCACCGTAGGCACGCACGCACCGGCACGCGCGCACGCACCGGCACGCGCGCGCGCACTGACACGCACGCACGCACCGGCACGCACGCACCATTACGCACGCACCAGCACGCACGCGCGCACGCACCGGCACGCACACACGCACCGGCACGCGCGCACGCACGCACGCACGCACGCACGCACGCACGCACGCACGCAAGCACTTTCAGCCCAACCCGCCGCCGTCGCGCCAGGCGACGACGCGCACGCGCGGGCGCCGCGGAGGCAAGAGCTGTTGAAGACGACTATCAAATTCTGAAATCACTTTTTGTTTAAAATTCTATGTTCAACGCATCAGCGTGCGATGTAGTGTCCAGTCCGTTGGCGACCGAGGACGCACGCACGTACGGGGCACGGACGCATTCTGGTTAGCCGTTTAGCGAGTGGGCTGTACGCGCCAATACCGTAGTCGGTAGCCTCTGCCAGTGGCGTAGCCAGGGGGGCGGGGGGGGGGGGGCTTGCCCCTCCCAAAATTTTTCAGAGACCTGATTTTTTCCAGTGGGGTACCCTGACGAAAATCCCCGGTTAGACACAAACAGCAGTCTTGCCCCTCCCAAATCCAAATCCTGGTTACGCCACTGGCCTCTGCCTGTATGGATTTTTGGCGCGAAATGTGAACATTTGAATGCGCTGCGGCCGCCCGTTCGATGCACTCGTTGTACCCCGCGACAAGCAACAGCTGCAGTCCACACTGCTGGGCGACCCCAGACAACACCGGCCACTTTCTCAGCTGCCGAGCAGTCCCAGGCCCTCCTCTGCCAGTTACCTGTCGGTGGACAGATCCAGGCAGCAGATGGCGTAGTGGTTGCGAATCGGCCTCTTGCGCGCACGGTGCTGGGTTCGATTCTCGATGGAACCACTAAAAAGAAAGACGAGTCTTTCCCTATCCTTGGAATTTCTCGTGTGTCGCTGCTGCCCTAGATTACAGAATGCGTTCTTCCGACTGTCTTTGGCTATTTATTTTTATACGTCATTTATACGGCTCTAGACTGGAAGGCGTCATGGCGATTGGGTATGCTATATGGGCCATTGATGGCCTCCTATAGCGTTGCCCCTAATCCAACAACAACAACAGCAACAACAACAGTGAACAACAGATCCAGAATAGAACGCGTCTCTCTGAGTACCGACCAGTAGCACGGTAGACGCGGAGCTTAGAGACACGAACAGTACTGTCTGTGCGACGGTCACCATAGTGCGACAAAAATACACAATTCAAAGTAGTCGTCGTCGTCATCTTCCTGCTCCTCCAGCGGCAGGGGCGCTGCGGCGGCCGGGAGGAGGGTGCACTCCGGGAAGCTGCGCGCCACGCCCGTCGACAGGTGCAGCGCCTCCGCGGTCGGGTTGCCCAGTCGTCTGTAGCCTGCAGTGGAATCGGCGGCCGCTTCTTTGCGCAGTAGACACGCGTGTAACTGGGGGGGCTGTACGCCCCCCACTATTTTTCCAACACCCACACCCCCCCCCCAGAATTTGGCCATTTACCAATCTTCCAGACCCGGTTACAGGTATGGCAGTAGCACTAGCGGGATCCAAAGGGGGGGGGGCGGGGGGGCGTGCCCCCACCTGTCGTGGTCGGCAAAAGGGGGGCAGCGGGGGCAGGCGCTGCGGGCAGAGAAGGGGCTGAGGGCAGGCGTTGGGGGCAGAGAACGTCGTGGGGGCAGGCAAAGGGGGCAGAAGGGGCCCAGACGAGAAGGGGAAGAGGGACGAATCGGACTAATATTGGCCTATTTCCCATAGATTTACACACTCATAACCGGAAAATGTTTGCCTGCGGCGCTGTAGTGTATGGACGACTGCGTTTGGACTAAGGTTTTGACTCTATATTTTGGTTCAGCTCGCCCATCCAACGTAGAGATGCACGTAAGGCACGTAAAGGGGGCAAGGGATGCAAGCTGACCTAATGTGACTGTTTCGCCCAATAAAATAATGCTCAGATGTAGGTTGGAAAACCAAAATTTTCGCCTGCGAGCACACGCTTTTGTGCATACTTTTTGGTCACAACTCATGCTAAATTCCTTGAAATTCTAAGGAATGAGGCAGTTAACATTGCAAATTTTCGCCTGCGGCGCGATTTCGAAAATTTGGACAAAATGTCTCACGTGTTCGTTCTACTAAAAACAACTTAAAAAGAGACCGCAAAAATGCAAAATGTGTGTTTTGTAGCGGCACTGCCTGTTGTAAGTGTTGAAAAATATTCGAAAAGTGGGCTGCAGCGCCAAACGCGCGAAATATAGCTCTACAGATTGAAATTTAAATCGAAAAAAATCGATATATGCGTATTTTTAACGATATATTTCTCAAAAATAAAAAAACCAAGTTGATTTTCGTGATCAGCGCTACAAGTTGGTCTAGAAACTCGAATTTCACCAAAATCGAAGCAATTCGGGGCAAAATGTCCACCCAATGTTTGGTTCTTACAAAAAGTGAGTCTTAAACCCTAAATAGCAGTTCCAAGTAAAATTGCATCTCACAGATCACTACTAAGGCTTTGCACTTTGATGCACTGTTAGTGTATGTCTCTAGTACCCTGTAGATGTCTCGAACTGATGTGCAGAGCGATCCAGGGGGAGAATTAAACCCTAAATAGCAGTTCCAAGTAAAATTGCATCTCACAGATCACTAACAAGGTTTTGCACTTTGATGCACTGTTAGTGTATGTCTCTAGTACCCTGTAGATGCTCTCGAACTGATGTGCAGAGTGATCCAGGGGGAGAATTAAACCCTAAATAGCAGTTCCAAGTAAAATTGCATCTCACAGATCACTAACAAGGTTTTGCACTTTGATGCACTGTTAGTGTATGTCTCTAGTACCCTGTAGATGTCTCGAACTGATGTGCAGAGTGATCCAGGGGGAGAATTAAACCCTAAATAGCAGTTCCAAGTAAGATTGCATCTCACAGATCGCTAACAAGGTTTTGCATTTTAATGCATTCTCTAGTACCCTGTAGATGTCTCGAACTGATGTGCAGAGCGATCAGGAGGAGAATTAAACCCTAAATAGCAGTTCCAAGTAAGATTGCATCTCACAGATCGCTAACAAGGTTTTGCATTTTAATGCATTCTCTTAGTACCTCTGTAGATGTCTCGAACTGATGTGCAGAGCGATCCAGGGGGAGAATTAAACCCTAAATAGCAGTTCCAAGTAAGATTGCATCTCACAGATCACTAACAAGGTTTTGCATTTTAATGCATTCTCTAGTACCCTGTAGATGTCTCGAACTGATGTGCAGAGCAATCCAGGGGGAGAATTAAACCCTAAATAGCAGTTCCAAGTAAAATTGCATCTCACAGATCACTACCAAGGCTTTGCACTTTGATGCACTGTTAGTGTATGTCTCTAGTACCCTGTAGATGTCTCGAACTGATGTGCAGAGCGATCCAGGGGGAGAATTAAACCCTAAATAGCAGTTCCAAGTAAAATTGCATCTCACAGATCACTAACAAGGTTTTGCACTTTGATGCACTGTTAGTGTATGTCTCTAGTACCCTGTAGATGTCTCGAACTGATGTGCAGAGCGATCCAGGGGGAGAATTAAACCCTAAATAGCAGTTCCAAGTAAAATTGCATCTCACAGATCACTAACAAGGTTTTGCACTTTGATGCACTGTTAGTGTATGTCTCTAGTACCCTGTAGATGTCTCGAACTGATGTGCAGAGTGATCCAGGGGAGAATTAAACCCTAAATAGCAGTTCCAAGTAAGATTGCATCTCACAGATCGCTAACAAGGTTTTGCATTTTAATGCATTCTCTAGTACCCTGTAGATGTCTCGAACTGATGTGCAGAGCGATCCAGGGGGAGAATTAAACCCTAAATAGCAGTTCCAAGTAAGATTGCATCTCACAGAGCGCTCACAAGGTGTTGCATTTTAATGCATTCTCTAGTACCCTGTAGATGTCTCCAACTGATGTGCAGAGCGATCCAGGGGGAGAATTAAACCCTAAATAGCAGTTCCAAGTAAGATTGCATCTCACAGATCACTAACAAGGTTTTGCATTTTAATGCATTCTCTAGTACCCTGTAGATGTCTCGAACTGATGTGCAGAGCGATCCAGGGGAAGAATTAAACCCTAAATAGCAGTTCCAAGTAAGATTGCATCTCACAGATCGCTAACAAGGTTTTGCATTTTAATGCATTCTCTAGTACCCTGTAGATGTCTCGAACTGATGTGCAGAGCGATCCAGGGGGAGAATTAAACCCTAAATAGCAGTTCCAAGTAAGATTGCATCTCACAGATCACTAACAAGGTTTTGCATTTTAATGCATTCTCTAGTACCCTGTAGATGTCTCGAACTGATGTGCAGAGCGATCCAGGGGGAGAATTAACCCCTAAATCGCAGTTCCAAGTAAGATAGCATCTCACAGATCGCTAACAAGGTTTTGCATTTTAATGCATTCTCTAGTACCCTGTAGATGTCTCGAACTGATGTGTAGAGCGATCCAGGGGGAGAATTAAACCCTAAATAGCAGTTCCAAGTAAGATTGCATCTCACAGATCACTAACAAGGTTTTGCATTTTAATGCATTCTCTAGTACCCTGTAGATGTCTCGAACTGATGTGCAGAGCGATCCAATCATGGGCCGCTGCTGGGCCGCTGCCGGCAAGCTGAGGGCGGTTTTCGGCTGGTACGGCAAAGAGTACTACGGCGTCGCCGTCGGTTCCCTGCAGGTGCTCACCTACCACGAAGACGCCGCATGGGCTTCGGCTACCGCTGGCTGCCCTTCCGCGAGGCTGCCGCCGCCTACCGCGCCAACCAGCCCGCCACCTACCAGCCCGTCCACGTCGGGACGTCTGGCCCTGCGTCGTCGTCAGCGCTGCCGGCCACGAGCGCCTCGGCAAGGCCTTCCTCTCGCAGGAGAAGGCGGCCGCAGCCTTCAACGGCAAGGAGGAAGTCTTCTCCGGCCCCGCCGTCTCCTCCTTCCTCGTCCTCTGCCGGAAGGACCACGCTGAGCCGACGGTGCTGGCCGACTTGCCGCTCGGAGACGGCATCGCGCGCTTCGTGGGCGACGCCGAGCCGGGGGAGCCAGCGCCCGTTCCGCCCGAGCTACAGCTGGAAGATCCCGACGTGCCCGACAAGCCGCCCAGCGACGACGATCCCGGTCGGCACGGTGGCCTAGTGGTAGAGACTGGGACTCATGATCGCAAGGTCCTGGGTTCAATTCTCGAGGGATCCACTATTGAGAACTATCCCTTTCAGTGGATTTTTCTCTGGTCATCCTTGCCGTAGAACATATGTGGCGTTCTTCTTCTGTGTCTGTGGCGGCCCTCGTGGCCACTATGCATGCCTCAGACCGAATGACGTCATTTGTGTGCTGGGACATGGTCGGAGCCATCTGGACAGCAGGTTGGTCTCCTCTGGGAGCTGTATGTCCTGGGCGTCCCTTGAGCTGTCGGCCAGCGGAACCAACCCGGCGGCAGTGACAATTCCGGCCCGTTACGGGAGCCAGCCCTCCAGGATCGGGCTGACTGGGTCTCATCTCTCACTAGCAGCGGTCGATTGTGACCAGAGAGAGGCCCCCGCGATCATAGAAGCGGCCCACACACAAACAAACAAACAAACAAACAAACGACGATCCCGCATACCAGGCGCGTGCGCCACACAGCCAACGCAGCGCACGCGATGACGGACGCCGCCGCGCACTTCAGGCGTTCGTGGGCGGCGAGCCGACGGCGCCGCGCGGCTACTTCCGCTGCATGCTCTGCCGCAGCTGGCTGCTCCTCTTCCCGCGAGTCCACGGCGGCTCCACGGAGCGCAAGCGCACCCGCTATTACGCGGAGGCGCATGTCGCCAGTCGACACGCCGAGCGCAGTTTCTGCCAGTGCCTCGGTCTGCGGTGTGAGGAGAGGCGCTTCGCCTCCTTGCAAGGTCTTCGGCGGCACCAAAGCAAATGCCATCCGCTCTTCACGCCCGGTCAGCTACAACTTGCTTCATACATAGGTGTAGAAAAGCAGAGGGGGGTCTCTGGGGGTTGGGTCGGGTAAAATGTCCGGTATTGGAAATTTTGAGCCGGGGAGGGGTCGAAATGGCTGGATGGCTATAGCCAGGGGGAGGGTGGACCTCCCCTAGACCCCCCACCTATGACTTGTTTGGCATAGTCTGTACCTCTACTGCCATACCTGTAACCGGGTCTGGAAGATTGGTAAATGGCCAAATTCTGGGGGGGTGGGTGTTGGAAAAATAGTGGGGGGCGGACAACCCCCCCAGTTACACGTGTGTCTACTGCGCAAAGAAGCGGCCGCCGATTCCACTGCAGGCTACAGACGACTGGGCAACCCGACCGCGGAGGCGCTGCACCTGTCGACGGGCGTGGCGCGCAGCTTCCCGCAGTGCACCCTCCTCCCGGCCGCCGCAGCGCCCCTGCCGCTGGAGGAGCAGGAAGACGACGACGACGACGACTTTGAATTGTGTATTTTTGTCGCACTATGGTGACCGTCGCACAGACTAGAGTTGGGTGCGTATTTTTTCAAACGTATTTTTTCAAAAAAATACACGTATTTTTTTGAAAAAATACGTCGCCGCCTGTATTTTATTTTTAAAAAATACGGTCGTAGTCGTAATCGTAAGGTCATAGTGGTAAATCGGAGTCGTAAGCGTATATTTTGTTGGGTCAACCTGCAATAAATACTAAAACATTCGTTGTTAATCAGTAAACCCAACATCGAAGAGCATATATATGTTATGTAGGTGGAGTAGACAAGACGATTTGTCTTACATAACATATTCTTATGACGCTTAGGTTTCGCTTTTGACAGGTTGCGGACGCAGCGGACGCGGACCCAACAATTGGTTCTGCTAGCTTCATTGCTAGCTTTTGCTCTTGCTACCTCCTCCCTGCGCCCACAATCTCTGCGTCGCGCCCTGTGTCGCGTTCTTAGCTGCGCGGCCCATTGCTCACTATGTTGGATGCCAAATCTCCTGGTCGCTCATTACTCCGCTTACGCACCACTCACCCACACACTCACCTCACCTCACACACACACACACACACACACATACGCACACACACTAGTAACTAGTACACATTCACTTGCGTGCTTGCGCAGTTTTGCAGCGTTCGACCTACTTTATGTACCAATTTCTAAGCTTTGGGCACTTTGCTGATGGCTTATTATGAGGTATGGTACATGTACATACGTACTCTAAAAAAATACAAAAGATACGTATTTTTTCAAAAAAATACCGTATTTTTTTAAAAAAATACGTCGGTCCAAAGTCAAAACGTATTTTTCCCAACTCTAGCACAGACAGTACTGTTCGTGTCTCTAAGCTCCGCGTCTACCGTGCTACTGGTCGGTACTCAGAGAGACGCGTTCTATTCTGGATCTGTTGTTCACTGTTGTTGTTGCTGTTGTTGTTGTTGGATTAGGGGCAACGCTATAGGAGGCCATCAATGGCCCATATAGCATACCCAATCGCCATGACGCCTTCCAGTCTAGAGCCGTATAAATGACGTATAAAAATAAATAGCCAAAGACAGTCGGAAGAACGCATTCTGTAATCTAGGGCAGCAGCGACACACGAGAAATTCCAAGGATAGGGAAAGACTCGTCTTTCTTTTTAGTGGTTCCATCGAGAATCGAACCCAGCACCGTGCGCGCAAGAGGCCGATTCGCAACCACTACGCCATCTGCTGCCTGGATCTGTCCACCGACAGGTAACTGGCAGAGGAGGGCCTGGGACTGCTCGGCAGCTGAGAAAGTGGCCGGTGTTGTCTGGGGTCGCCAGGCAGTGTGGACTGCAGCTGTTGCTTGTCGCGGGGTACAACGAGTGCGTCGAACGGGCGGCCGCAGCGCATTCAAATGTTCACATTTCGCGCCAAAAATCCATACAGGCAGAGGCCAGTGGCGTAACCAGGATTTGGATTTGGGAGGGGCAAGACTGCTGTTTGTGTCTAACCGGGAATTTTCGTAAGGGTACCCTCTCTGGAAAAAATCGGGTCTCTGAAAATTTTGGGAGGGGCAAGCCCCCCCCGCCCCCCTGGCTACGCCACTGGCAGAGGCTACCGACTACGGTATTGGCGCGTACAGCCCACTCGCTAAACGGCTAACCAGAATGCGTCCGTGCCCCGTACCGTCCTCGGTCGCCAACCGACTGGAAACCACATCGCACGCTGATGCGTTGAACAAAGAATTTTAAACAAAAATTTATTTCAAAATTTGAAAGTCGACTTCAACAGCTCTTGCCGCCGCGGCGACCGCGCTTGCGCGTCGTCGCCTGGCGCGACGGCGGCGGGTTGGGCTGAAAGTGCTTGCGTGCATGCGTGCGTGCGTGCGTGCGTGCGCGCGCGCGTGCCGGTGCGTGTGTGCGTGCCGGTGCGTGCGCGCGTGCCG
This sequence comes from Paralinhomoeus sp. GSCO2_6, assembly GCA_030248085.1. Classification (NCBI taxonomy): domain Eukaryota; kingdom Metazoa; phylum Nematoda; class Chromadorea; order Monhysterida; family Linhomoeidae; genus Paralinhomoeus; species Paralinhomoeus sp. GSCO2_6. Next base: position 53,203 of record JASAMY010003734.1, on the reverse strand, counting down.
GTGTGTGTGCGTGCCGGTGCGTGTGTGCGTGCCGGTGCGTGCGCGCGTGCCGGTGTGTGTGCGTGCCGGTACGTGCGTGCGCGCGTGCGTGCTGGTGCGTGCGTAATGGTGCGTGCGTGCCGGTGCGTGCGTGCGTGTCAGTGCGCGCGTGGAGGCCGGTGCGTGCGCGCGTGCCGGTGCGTGCGTGCCTACGCGTGCGCGGGGGTCTGGGACGCACAAGAGGCGGGGAGTTGTCGTCGTCGGCGTTTCACTTCGATGCACTGTTACTTTTTTCACTTCGATGCACTGTTAGTGTGTGTGTCTCAAGTATCCTGTAGGTGTCTCTAATTGATGTGTAGAGCTATCCAAGAAAGAATTAAACCCTAAATAGCAGTTCCGAGTAAAATTGCTTCTCACAGCTCACTAACAAGGTTGTGGTTGTGCACTTCGATGCACTATTATGTAAATACTTGCAAGTTGCAACTTGTAACTGTGTAAATACGAAACGTTCTTGTAAGTTGTAACTATATGTAAATACTTTTAAACTGCGACACTAAGACATGGACTACAAAAAACTAGTGGAATGCGTACTTCCGTGTCACAAATACCATAGCAACTGCTAAAGACAAGGGCGTTGTTGAGTTGCGCGAGCTGACGGGCAAGCGCGACCTGGGCACCGACATCCAGATCCTCGTCTACCCGGCGCCCGACAAGTGGGTGGGGTTCGACGACGAGCTGGGTTTTTGGTACAACTGGCTGCCCTTCAACGACTACCGCGGTCGGGCCAACGCCGAGATCGTCCGCTGCGGCCAGTCGGCGCCCATCCTCATCAAGACCGCCGGCGAGGGCGGCGAGCTGCTCGGCAACCTCGACCTGACCACCGAGGTCGCCGAAATCTCGTGGGGTGGCCAGGCGGTGAAGCTGACCGGCGCAGACGCCTGGGTGATCTGCCGCATGCTCACGCCGCCGCCCACGCCCATGCAGGGCCCCAAGATCCTCGACGACATCTGGCTCGACCTCAAGGTCGGCGACCCTTTCCTGGCGGCCGCGGTCGCGGCGCTGGGGCGGCGCCTGGCGCAAGAAAACGGGCGCCAGATGGCGCAGCACATCGCCCTCTGGTACAAACACGGCGAGCCAGTCATGGGCCGCTGCTGGGCCGCTGCCGGCAAGCTGAGGGCGGTTTTCGGCTGGGACGGCAAAGAGTACTACGGCGTCGCCGTCGGTTCCCTGCAGGTGCTCACCTACCACGAAGACGGCCGCATGGGCTTCGACTACCGCTGGCTGCCCTTCCGCGAGGCTGCCGCCGCCTACCGCGCCAACCAGCCCGCCACCTACCAGCCCGTCCACGTCGGGACGTCTGGCCCTGCGTCGTCGTCAGCGCTGCCAGCCACGAGCGCCTCGGCAAGGCCTTCCTCTCGCAGGAGAAGGCGGCCGCAGCCTTCAACGGCAAGGAGAAAGTCTTCTCCGGCCCCGCCGTCTCCTCCTTCCTCGTCCTCTGCCGGAAGGACCACGCTGAGCCGACGGTGCTGGCCGACTTGCCGCTCGGAGACGGCATCGCGCGCTTCGTGGGCGACGCCGAGCCGGAGGAGCCAGCGCCGCCCGTTCCGCCCGAGCTACAGCTGGAAGATCCCGACCCCGACGTGCCCGACAAGCCGCCCAGCGACGACGATCCCGCATACCAGGCGCGTGCGCCACACAGCCAACGCAGCGCACGCGATGACGGACGCCGCCGCGCACTTCAGGCGTTCGTGGGCGGCGAGCCGACGGCGCCGCGCGGCTACTTCCGCTGCATGCTCTGCCGCAGCTGGCTGCTCCTCTTCCCGCGAGTCCACGGCGGCTCCACGGAGCGCAAGCGCACCCGCTATTACGCGGAGGCGCATGTCGCCAGTCGACACGCCGAGCGCAGTTTCTGCCAGTGCCTCGGTCTGCGGTGTGAGGAGAGGCGCTTCGCCTCCTTGCAAGGTCTTCGGCGGCACCAAAGCAAATGCCATCCGCTCTTCACGCCCGGTCAGCTACATCTTGCTTCATACATAGGTGTAGAAAAGCAGAGGGGGGTCTCTGGGGGTTGGGTCGGGTAAAATGTCCGGTATTGGAAATTTTGGGCCGGGGAGGGGTCGAAATGGCTGGATGGCTATAGCCAGGGGGAGGGTGGACCTCCCCTAGACCCCCCACCTATGACTTGTTTGGCATAGTCTGTACCTCTACTGCCCACTGGCGGATCCAGGATTTTCTGACAGGGGGGGGGGCAAGCTCAAAATTTTTTTTCGGCTTAAATTTCAATTGGAGAGCTATATTTCGCGCGTTTGGCGCTGCAGCCCACTTTTCGAATATTTTTCAACACTTACAACAGGCAGTGCCGCTACAAAACACACATTTTGCATTTTTGCGGTTCTTTAAGTTGTTTTTAGTAGAACGAACACGTGAGACATTTTGTTCAAATTTTCGAAATCGCGCCGCAGGCGAAAATTTGCAATGTTAACTGCCTCATTCCTTAGAATTTCAAGGAATTTAGCATGAGTTGTGACCAAAAAGTATGCACAAAAGCGTGCGCCGCAGGCGAAAATTTTGGTTTTCCAACCTACATCTGAGCATTATTTTATTGGGCGAAACAGTCACATTAGGTCAGCTTGCATCCCTTGCCCCCTTTACGTGCCTTACGTGCATCTCTACGTTGGATGGGCGAGCTGAACCAAAATATAGAGTCAAAACCTTAGTCCAAACGCAGTCGTCCATACACTACAGCGCCGCAGGCAAACATTTTCCGGTTATGAGTGTGTAAATCTATGGGAAATAGGCCAATATTAGTCCGATTCGTCCCTCTTCCCTCTCGTCTGGGCCCCTTCTGCCCCCTTTGCCTGCCCCCACGACGTTCTCTGCCCCCAACGCCTGCCCTCAGCCCCTTCTCTGCCCGCAGCGCCTGCCCCCGCTGCCCCCCTTTGCCGACCACGACAGGTGGGGGCACGCCCCCCCGCCCCCCCCCCCCTTTGGATCCGCTAGTGCTACTGCCATACCTGTAACCGGGTCTGGAAGAGTGGTAAATGGCCAACTTCTGGGGGGGGGGGGGGGGGGTTGGGAAAAATCGTGGGGGGCGTACAGCCCCCCCCAGTTACACGCGTGTCTACTGCGCAAAGAAGCGGCCGCCGATTCCACTGCAGGCTACAGACGACTGGGCAACCCGACCGCGGAGGCGCTGCACCTGTCGACGGGCGTGGCGCGCAGCTTCCCGGAGTGCACCCTCCTCCCGGCCGCCGCAGCGCCCCTGCCGCTGGAGGAGCAGGAAGATGACGACGACGACTACTTTGAATTGTGTATTTTTGTCGCACTATGGTGACCGTCGCACAGACAGTACTGTTCGTGTCTCTAAGCTCCGCGTCTACCGTGCTACTGGTCGGTACTCAGAGAGACGCGTTCTATTCTGGATCTGTTGTTCACTGTTGTTGTTGCTGTTGTTGTTGTTGGATTAGGGGCAACGCTATAGGAGGCCATCAATGGCCCATATAGCATACCCAATCGCCATGACGCCTTCCAGTCTAGAGCCGTATAAATGACGTATAAAAATAAATAGCCAAAGACAGTCGGAAGAACGCATTCTGTAATCTAGGGCAGCAGCGACACACGAGAAATTCCAAGGATAGGGAAAGACTCGTCTTTCTTTTTAGTGGTTCCATCGAGAATCGAACCCAGCACCGTGCGCGCAAGAGGCCGATTCGCAACCACTACGCCATCTGCTGCCTGGATCTGTCCACCGACAGGTAACTGGCAGAGGAGGGCCTGGGACTGCTCGGCAGCTGAGAAAGTGGCCGGTGTTGTCTGGGGTCGCCCAGCAGTGTGGACTGCAGCTGTTGCTTGTCGCGGGGTACAACGAGTGCATCGAACGGGCGGCCGCAGCGCATTCAAATGTTCACATTTCGCGCCAAAAATCCATACAGGCAGAGGCCAGTGGCGTAACCAGGATTTGGATTTGGGAGGGGCAAGACTGCTGTTTGTGTCTAACCGGGAATTTTCGTAAGGGTACCCTCTCTGGAAAAAATCAGGTCTCTGAAAATTTTGGGAGGGGCAAGCCCCCCCCCCCCCCCGCCCCCCTGGCTACGCCACTGGCAGAGGCTACCGACTACGGTATTGGCGCGTACAGCCCACTCGCTAAACGGCTAACCAGAATGCGTCCGTGCCCCGTACGTGCGTGCGTCCTCGGTCGCCAACGGACTGGAAACTACATCGCACGCTGATGCGTTGAACAAAGAATTTTAAACAAAAATTTATTTCAAAATTTGAAAGTCGACTTCAACAGCTCTTGCCGCCGCGGCGCCCGCGCTTGCGCGTCGTCGCCTGGCGCGACGGCGGCGGGTTGGGCTGAAAGTGCTTGCGTGCGTGCGTGCGTGCGTGCGTGCGTGCGTGCGTGCGTGCGTGCGTGCGTGCGTGCGTGCGTGCGTGCGTGCGTGCGTGCGTGCGTGCGCGCGTGCCGGTGCGTGTGTGCGTGCCGGTGCGTGCGCGCGTGCGTGCTGGTGCGTGCGTAATGGTGCGTGCGTGCCGGTGCGTGCGTGCGTGTCAGTGCGCGCGCGCGTGCCGGTGCGTGCGCGCGTGCCGGTGCGTGCGTGCCTACGGTGCGCGGGGGTCTGGGACGCACAAGAGGCGGGGAGTTGTCGTCGTCGGCGTTTCACTTCGATGCACTGTTACTTTTTTTCACTTCGATGCACTGTTAGTGTGTGTGTCTCAAGTATCCTGTAGGTGTCTCTAATTGATGTGTAGAGCTATCCAAGAAAGAATTAAACCCTAAATAGCAGTTCCGAGTAAAATTGCTTCTCACAGCTCACTAACAAGGTTGGGGAAAAACCGATTAATGTGCACCATGTGCACCGTGTGCACGAGAGCTTCGTTATTTTGGTGCGACATTTTTTCTACTGTCTCTCCGTTGAATACTTTTAGAAACAATATCAATTTTGTTTATTTGAAATGTTTGCGTCTGTTCTTTATATCAATTTCCATGTTATTAAGCTTTAATATTTATCTTGTTTTTACTGTTTTAATTTTTGTGTTACACGATACACGATGCAACGATAGATACACTCAATAGTTATTAAGGTAGTAAATGGCAGCGTAGTTCGCGACCACAACGTCAGCCATAACCGAGCTGTTAGATATTCCTCTTATCTAACTTAAACTGGAGACTTATTTCTCTCCATATAATCTCTCTTTTCACTCACTCAACAACAGGCAAATGAATCATTCCTAATCACGGAAGGAATGCGCTTGTGTACATCACCGGATGTATCACGAGCGAAACGACTTAGGGTAGCCCAGGGATCAGAAGAAGCAGTCGCCCACTGCCACCGGTGAGCTGTCGGCTTCTGGGCTGGATCAGTTGCTGGAGGCCGCCGCGTGTGGGAGGGGTCTGGCGGCGCTACTCGTCTGCTGTCGGGCTTGTGACGACCGACTTGCAGGACGGGGGCGCCGACCGGCACAACCAAGGCCTGCCCACCGTGCCTTGCAATTGCAAACCGCCGTCGTCGGTTGCGTGCCGTCGCGTGTGGCGGTGGCGTCCACAAGCTGAGCGTTGACGAGTGACGACGAGCCGCCAGCTCGTGTTACTCGGTCGGCTGGCGTGTCGGCAGTTCTTGTCAACGCTGTCGGGACGACGTAGTCGTCCGGCATGGTCTGCTGGCCAGAAGACGGAGAGCTGCGACAGCGCGCCCAGACTGACGTTGACGACGACGAGACGACGAGTCGGCACTGTTGCACGCACGTGCCGACGCGTTCCTCGGCTGGCTAGCGTGTCCGCTCTCGTATGCTATCACGGTTGCCGGCGACCAATTACGCTGCAGACGAAGGCTTGCTTAGGCTTAGGCTTTCGCTTAGGCTTGCTTAGAATAAGGCTTGCTTAGGCGCGCGCACGCACGTGCACGCACATGCACGCACATGCACTCGCGCACATGCAAGTACACGCGCACGCGTGTGCACGCGCATGGACTGATAGACAGATATAAGAGTGGCGGTTGCCTTCGGTCACCCGATAAACCCCCCCCCCCGGGTTTAGAGATATGCGAGATGGAGAGACAAGGGAGAAAAATGTCGCACCAAAATAACGAAGGCTTGGTGCACATGGTGCACATGGATCGGTTTTTCCCCAAGGTTGTGGTTGTGCACTTCGATGCACTATTATGTAAATACTTGCAAGTTGCAACTTGTAACTGTGTAAATACGAAACGTGCTTGTAAGTTGTAACTATATGTAAATACTTTTAAATTGCAACACTAAAAGATGTGGACTGCAAAAAACTAGTGGAATGCGGACTTCCGTGCCACGAATACCATAGCAACTGCTAAAGACAAGAGCGTGGTCGCGTTGTCTGCACTTTTGGTGTTTCGTTTGGTTCTATTTTATTTGAAGAGGTAGAGGCGGAGAGAAAGGAAAGGAGGTGAGCAAGGATGGCTTCGGCGGCGGAGAAGGACTCGTGGGTCGTGGGCGTTCCAGCCGATCGGCTCTCCCTTCCCGGACCGGCCGATGCGGGTGAAGGGTCAAACGAACAGCTACGTGGCGCTGTGGTACAAGCACGGCAAGCCGGTGAACGGCCGCGCCTGGAACGAGGGCGGCGTCGTCGCCTGCTCCTTCCCCTACAACGGACGCGAGCTGACGGGCAAGCGCGACCTGGTCACCGACATCCAGATCCTCGTCTACCCGGCGTCGGACAAGTGGGAGGGCTTTGCCAAGCTGCGCTTCTGGTACGACTGGCTGCCCTACAACGACTACCGCGGTCGGGCCGACGCCGAGATCGTCCGCTGCGGCCAGTCGGCGCCCGTCCTCATCAAGACCGCGGGCGAGGGCGGCGAGCTGCTCGGCAACCTCGACCTGGCCACCGAGATCGCCGAAGTCTCGTGGGGTGGCAAGGCGCTCAAGTTGGCCGGCGCGGCGCAGATCGGCGGCGCCGACGTCTGGGTGATCTGCCGCATGCTCACGCCGCCGCCCACGCCCACGGAGCCCCCAAGATCCTCGACGACATCTGGCTCGACCTCAAGGTCGGCGACCCTTTCCCGGCGGGCGGGGTCGCGGCGCTGGGGCGCCTGCTGTGGCAAGAATACGGCAGACAGATGGCGCAGTTCGTCGCCCGCTGGCACAAACAGAGCGAGCCCGTCATGGGCCGCTGCCGGCAAGCTGAGGGCGGTCTTCGGCTTGGACGGCAAGGAGTACTACGGCGTCGCCGTCGGTTCCCTGCAGGTGCTCACCTACCACGAAGACGGCCGCATGGGCTTCGACTACCGCTGGCTGCCCTTCCGCGAGGCTGCCGCCGCCTACCGCGCCAACCAGCCCGCCACCTACCGGCCCGTCCACGTCGGCAACGTCTGGCCCTGCGTCGTCGTCAGCGCCGCCGGCCACGAGCGCCTCGGCAAGGCCTTCCTCTCGCAGGAGAAGGCGGCCACCGCCTTCAACGGCAAGGAAGAGGTCTTGGACTCTCCCCAATGCTTCGCGTTGTCTACGTCCCTTGGGATGTGTTGGGATTGTCCAAATAAAACCGAACCGAACCGAACCGAACCGTCTTCAGCGGCCCCGCCGTCCTCTCCTTCCTCGTCCTCTGCCGGAAGAACCACGCTGAGCCGACGGTGCTGGCCGAGCTTCCGCTCAGAGACGGAGAGGGCATGGCGCGCTTCGTGCGCGACGCCGAGCCGGAGAAGCCAGCGCCGCCCGTCCCGCCCGAGCATACATGTCACTGGGGGGGTGGGGGGGGGGGGGGTTGCCACCCACCCACTCAGAATTTTACCCCTCCCCAACCCTCCCCCCAGAATTTTTCTAAAGTTTTCCAACTTGTCTACAACTGTAAAAAGTAGTGTATTTTTCATCTTTTTCAGTGTTTTTTGACCATAAAACAGCTAAATAACGCTATTTATAGCCTATTTTAACCTATTTTTGACCCAAAAGTGCCTATTTAGACACTATTTAGGTACACTTTTTTACCCTCTGACACCCCCCTCCCTCTTCAAATCTGCTTACCCCCCCCCCAGAATGGTCTCCGACCCTCCCCCCCCCCCCACTTCAAAAACCCGGTTACATGTATGCCCCCGAGCTACAGCTGGAAGATCCCGACGTGCCCGACAAGCCGCCCAGCGACGACGATCCCGCATACCAGGCGCGTGCGCCACACAGCCAACGCAGCGCACGCGATGACGGACGCCGCCGCGCACTTCAGGCGTTCGTGGGCGGCGAGCCGACGGCGCCGCGCGGCTACTTCCGCTGCATGCTCTGCCGCAGCTGGCTGCTCCTCTTCCCGCGAGTCTGCCGAGGCTCCACAGAGCGCGCGCAAGTACACGCGCTTCTACGCCGAGGCGCATGTCGCGAGTCGACACGCCGACACGATGTTCTACAAGTGTCTCGACCCGCGATGCGAGGGGAAGGAGTTTGCGACTTTCCAAGCCCTTCGTCACCACCAGACGAAGCGCCACCACCCCGTCTTCGTGCCTGGTCAGCTGCAACTGGCTTAGCACCGCCGATTTACTGCAGGATACCAACGACTCGGCGACGCGGCCGCGGAGGCGCACCAGCTGTCGACGGGCGTGGCGCGTTGGTTGCTTCCTGCACTGCCCCCTTCCGGCTCCGGCGCCACTGCCGCAACAAGACGACTGACGCACGATTCTTATCGCAGATCCGTGTCCGCAGTAGTCCTGCTTCGCCTCCGCCCGTTCGACTGCTCGTTTATTCGTTCGCTCGTAAAAAAAAATCGAAATTTTGGTGACTGTTGTGACTAGAACATTCCATGAATATACGAACTGTGACTAGAAACTATTACTGGCCAAGAGTGATAGTCAAAGGTCGTATTGTGAACTGTCTGTAATTGAACTCGTTGTTTGATACTGGAAGAGAGAAGTATCAAAAGTCGGCTCACGACACAACAGTGGCGTGACCTGCTGTGGATTCGGAACTCGAAACAGCAGACTTCCTCCTGCCCTGGCAGAACAAGGCCAAGGCCTGCTGGCAGCGGCTGCGTCGTCAGAAGAGGACACGCAGGCCAGCGCGTCAACAGCGGAAGAAGCGGCCGACGAGCAACTGAGCGAACGCGCCGAGCGAGCTAGGCGGCGGCAGCAGAAGAAAGGAAGGATGGCCGCGCAGATCGGCACGATCGAGCCTTTCGACTCCAAGGAGGAGGAGTGGCAACGATACGTCGCGCGGTTCGAACAGTTTCTGCTCGCCAACGAGATCGCCAGCTCCAAGAAGAAGACCGCGGTGCTGCTGACTGTCATGGGCCCGCAGACGTACAAGCTGCTGGAAGGACTCGCCTCTCCGAGAAAGGCCGCGGATCTGACGATGGAAGAAATCGTCGCTTGTCTGGCCGACCACTTCGAGCCGAAGCGAAGCGTCGTCGCCAACAGCTACCGTTTCCACAGAAGAGACCAGCGCTCAGACGAGACAATCGCCGAGTTTGTCGCTGAGTTGCGGAGGCTGGCCAGCTCCTGCGAATTCGCGACACAGCTCGACCGCTCCATCAGAGACCGACTGGTTTGTGGACTCCGGGCAGACGAGATCCGACGGCGCCTGCTGGCCGAGACTCAGCTGACGTTGAACAGGGCAGTTGAGATCGCCGAAACCATGGAGAGTGCGAATGCCCAGGCAGAGGAAATGGCGCGCAAGTCGAACAGAGACGGGGAAGACTTCAGAAGAGAAGAAGTCTTGAACGTGACCCGCAGCCGACCAGAGACGAGCAGAAGAGACGCCAAGAAGAAGATTAGCCAGCAATGCCAGAGTTGCGGAAGTCGACGTCAGAGTCACGACCGCCAGGGCTGCTTTGCAAAGAAGTTGTCCTGCAACAAGTGCGGCAGAAGAGGCCACCTTCAGCGCGTCTGTGACAACGACGATTCGTTGAGCAGCGAAGTCGACCAGGACAAGGGGCAGCCAAACAGGAAACGGGACAAGAACAAGGTCTCGACTGTGAGCTGCCTAAAGAAGTCTTCAGGCGACTGCTACAACGATGACGACGACCTCGAAGAAGACGTGGTGTAAAAGGCTAATCAGGCTTCATTGGGAAGAGGAGGAGTGTTGTGACTAGAACATTCCATGAATATACGAACTGTGACTAGAAACTATTACTGGCCAAGAGTGATAGTCAAAGGTCGTATTGTGAACTGTCTGTAATTGAACTCGTTGTTTGATACTGGAAGAGAGAAGTATCAAAAGTCGGCTCACGACACAACAGTGACCTTTGTGTCTTTTCTACAGTATGCTCAGAATAGTGCGAACGCAATTTTGCAATGTTGAGTTCAAATTGGAATGGTAAACTGTAGCACTGCTAGGATGAACGGGAGGAGTGAGAAGGGACAACTTACCGACAGGCAAGAGCACCTATTTTTACCTTAAAACAACTAAATAACGCCATTTACAGCCTATTTTAATGCAAGAAAAAACAAAAACCAAAAAATTTTGACCAAAAAGTGGTGCATTATTTAGACACTATTTAGGTACACTTTTCCCTTCTGAGAACCCCCCTTCAAATCTGCCTCCCCCCTCAGAAGGGTCTCAGATCCACCCCGCCGTCCACTTCAAAAACCGGTTGCGTGAATGCCTGAGAGTTGACTATGCTTGGCACTGGCAGCTGAGAAAGTGAGCGGTGTTGTGTGGGGTCGCCCAGCAGTTTGGGGGTCGCGCGGTACAACAAGTGCGTCGAACGGGCAGGGGAAGAAGCGCATTCAAATGTTCAAATTTCGCGCCAAAAATCCAAACAGGCAGAGGCGAGGCTACCGACTACGGCATTGGCGCTTAGAGACCACTTGCTATACGGCTAACGAGAATGCGTCCATTCCCCGTACGCGCGTGCGTCCTCGGCCGCCAACTGGCTGGAAACCACTTCGCACGCTGCGGCGCTCAAAAAACTAGCCAGAATTTTAAAGAAAAATTTATTTCAAAATTTGAAAGTCGACTTCAACAGCTCTTGCCGCCGCGGCGACCGCGCTTGCGCGTCGTCGGCTGGCGCGACGGCTGCGGGTTGGGCTGAAAGTGCGTGCGTGCGTGCTCGTGCGTGCGTGCCTGTGCGTGGGGGCCGGTGCGTGGGTGCCGGCGCGGGCGTGCCCGTGCGGGGGTGCCGGTGCGTGCGTGCGTGCGTGCCGGGGCGTGCGCGCGTGCGTGTGTGCGTGCGTGCCGGTGCGTATGCGTGCACGCGTGCCGGTGCGCGTGTGCGTGCGTGCCGGTGCGTGCGCGCGTGCCGGTGCGTGTGTGCGTGCGTGCCGGTGCGTGTGTGCGTGCGTGCGTGCCGGTGCGTATGCGTGCACGCGTGCCGGTGCGCGTGTGCGTGCGTGCCGGTGCGTGCGCGCGTGCCGGTGCGTGCACGTGCGTACTGGTGCGTGCCAGTGCGTGCGTGCGTGCCGGTGCGTGGGTGCATGCGCGGGGGGCAGGGACGCACGGGAGGCGGGGAGTTGTCGTCGTCGTCATCGTCGTCATTGTTGTTGTTGGCGTTGGCGTTTCGACCGCCCTCTCCCTCCTGCTTGAAGAGGGACGACAGAGAAAAACTGCCGCCTGAATGAAGTTGTTTTTTCTTAATTTAGGATTTCGACTACTATGTGATGAGAGTATCAAATACGAGAGAATGAGCGGGGTGGAGTGGGGGTCGTGGAGGCCTGGAGGATGGGCCTTCGAGGGGGGGGGGGGGAGCCAAAAACTGGGGGGGGGGATTGCTGGGTTACGGCAGGTGTCCAAAATGAACGACAGTTCTCAGGATCTGAATATCGCCATTTTGGAACGCAAACGGTCCGATAATCATACCTGTAACTGGGTCTGGCAGAGTGGGGAGGGGGGGGGGGTAGCTGGCCGATTTTGGGGGAGGGGGTCTCCAGAGCAAAAAGTGGGGGGGGGGGTAGCTGGCCATTGTTTGAGTTATAATGGTACTTTTTGGTCTAAAATGGGTCTAAAAAGGGTGTAATCTGGTCATATAACACTGAAAAGCACTGAAAAACACCAACAGTTACTCACCTTTATCGTTTTACACATGACGAAAATCCTTTGGGAAAATTCTGGGGGGGGGGGGGTCGGGGGGGGAGTTGGGGGGTGGTTGAAAAACTAGTGGGGGGCCCCAAAGCCCCCCCAACCACCCCCCCCCCCCCAGGTATGCCGATAATCATTCTAGCAGACGGGTTTGGCGAACCTTTGAAAATTCTGCGGGGGGGGGGGCTGGCTTCCGACTGTGGGGGGGCTCCAAGTTATCCCACCGGCCCCTCCGAAGCTCTGACTCCTCGAGTGGCCCGGCCCGCCGGCGGGCGGCGAAGAGAGGTCCGCACTGCCCCCTCCACCGGCGGTCAGTACGGTCTCCAAGAGTTCGTTGGCCAGCTCGGGTCGTTCCTTCTTCAGCGACTTCCACTCGGGCGTGCGCAGCACGTCCCTGCAATGCAACCCCCCCCCCCATGCAATACAGACGGACAGACAGACGTACGCACGCACGCACCGAAAACTCTCCAATACATACAACCCTGGGGACAGAGAGACAATTTCGAACTCGCCTCCACACCCCCCCCCCCCCGGGGCACGCGCGAGTGGAGGTGGGGGGGCCTCTACTGGAGAACGTCCGCTGCGCAAAGGCGTATCCATAGATGTTTGCCCCCCCCCCCCCACAACACCTGAGATGACAATCAAATCGAGGAAAAATCGATCAAAAACTGCGCCCACAAAGAGGAGGGGGCACTGGGGGAAGGTGGGGGGGGGGTTTGGGTGTTTACAAAATTCTGCGGGGGCCGCCACTCCCCCCCCCCCCAGTTACAGGTATGCAGTCACCCGTGATGCCTCGCGACGTATTCCACGCAAGCCTGTCTCAGTATGGTCGCGTTGTACGTGTCCGCGAAAGTGGCCGCCTGACACACGTTCCTGGGGCCCAGACCTCGCGCCAGTTTGCGCTCGCAGCGTTCCTGCGAAATTTAAAAAAAAAAAAAAAAAAAATTAAAAAATTTAAAGTGTAAAATTTCAACACCTTCAGTTCGAGCACGGCGTACTTCTCGGCGACGGCCAGCACCTCCTCCGCGTAGCGGTCCAACTCCTTGGCCGCGCCCGTGTACATGAACTCGACCAGGCATTGCACCTGCGAATACCGACTGTGCGACTATGTGTGCGTGCGTATGTGTGCGTGCTTGCACGTGTGTCCGTCCGCCTGTGCGTGCGTGTGTGGCGGTGCGTGCGTGCCAGTGCGTTCGTCCCGGTGCGTGCGTGTGTGCGTGCCGGTGCGTGCGTGCGTGTGTGCGTGCCGGTGTGTGCGTGCGTGCTGGTGCGTGGCGGTACGTGCGTGCGTGCTGGTGTTGTGCCGGTGCGTACGTGCGTGCGTGCGTGCTGGCGCGTGCCAGTGCATGCCTGTGCGTGCGTGCGTCGCTGCGTGCGTGCCGGTGCGCGCGTACGCACGGGCTCATAGTAGGAGTCGGTGATGTCGATGAGTCCGTGCTTGGCCTCCACCATCTCGGCGTTGCTGAACATCGTCCGGAAGACCTCCGAGTGCAGCGCCAGCACGCAGCGGTGCGCCTTGATCAGGCGGCTGCCCACCTGTGGAAATTGGGGAGGGGATTTTATTAGAGAGAAGGCAGGCTCGCCCCGGCATCAATCGGACGCGCAGCCACCGACACCTTAGCCACAACTGGAGGGGGGGGGGGGGGGGCGGCGAGTTTTCAATTTACACCAAGACACCAAAATGCCGATGTATGGACAAAAATGCGACACAAAGTACCTATTTGGAAGCCATTTCTGAGCAAATTTTCTCCATTCCCCTCAGATACCTGACATTAATTGGTTCTGTGGCTCACCACCCCCCCCCCCCCCCCACCGCTTGCAAGTCTATGAATGTGAACCCCTGCCCCGCTACAGCCATAACCGAGACGCACGCACGCACGCACTGGCACGCACGCACGCACTGGCACGCACGCACCGACACGCACACACGCACCGGCACGCACACACGCACCGACACGCACGCACGCACCGGCACGCACGCACGCACGCACCGGCACGCACGCACGCACGCACGCACGCACTGACCTTGATGACGCAGTCCGTGAAGAGCTCCTCGTCGAGCAGCACCTTGAGGTTGATGTCCTTCTTCGTCTCCTCCTCCGGGTTCGTCCCTCCGGCGCCACTGCAATTTTTAATTTTTTCTTTCAAATCCCATTAAATCCACACAAATCCCAATTTGATCCCCAAGCAAGCGGAACCTGCCGCCAGCAGAAACGGCGGCATTCTCGACGGATATTTTCAGTCCGGGCGGGAAGTACTCCACTTCGCAGACGAGAAACAGAGATCCTTCGGGCTTCAGCGCTTGCGTCATCTTCTCGCGGGTGATCTGAACGTTTATGAAATTTTAATTTCCTGAATCACTGACCAACGTCCACACAGCGATTTAATTCCCAATGTTTAGTTCAATTCGCCTATCGTTGAGAGTGGGCACATACATGTAACTGGGAGGGGGGGGGGGGGTGTCGGCAACCCTACTTCCACCCAGCCCATCCTCAGGAATATTTCCAGATATCAAAATTTAAATTTAAAATTTATATTCGCACCTGGAATTTGCCCCTGCCCTGCTGGTGCGTGAAGTCCTTGGTGTCGCGGCAGATGCTGACGCGCGCGCCGCCACTGTCGAGCGCGTAGATTTGAAACTCCGTCATTATCGCCTCCTCGCCGCGCTAAAGTTTAGATTTGCATAATTAATTAAAATCAAATTCTTTTTTTTACGACGTGTCTCCCGTCCCCCTCGACACACTTGCATCGCCTGGGCCTGGGCAAACGCAAAAAAACGCCGGAAAAATGCGAAAAAAAACATTAGAAAAATGCGCCCGTGCCGGTTTCGAACCTGCAGGCCGACTTGACGCAGGAAAAATGAGACGTTGCCCTGGTCCTCCTCTCTCTTGCCATTGGGGTAGACGTGCAGCTCCCAGGCGACGGACGAAGCGACCGCGCTGCCGAATTGCTTGCTCACCAGCGAGTGGCCTGTGGATTCCGTAAGTAAATCCTCAAATAAAGCCCCCCCCTCAAATAAAGTGCCGAGGGTGTCATGTACTGTAGAGGATACTGTATATGCAAATCCAGTTGCGAAGATGGCAATATAGCGAACATAACTATTGTGGGCCGCAGCAAAAGTATACCTGATAGATTGGCCTTTTCCGAACCCAAAAATGTTTCAAGCGAGCGAATATATCACCCTCGAACACCGCAACACAGATTTTCATGAGAACGCCGCAAAACCAAACCAAAATATAAACCGAGCATAAAAACGCACAAAAACCTCACCGTTTCTAAACAATTTCATCAGCTTCTCAAAGTGGTCGATGCTCCACTCTAGACGGGTCGAAATTGCCTGCACCTATAATACAAAATTAATTTTCACTTTTAACACATAAATTTGCATTCTAAATAATGCCAAAACAACCTTCGTTGCTTGCTTGCTCACAACGTCGAGTTTCTTGGAGGGGACGGGGTTGGGGTCATCTGAAACTGCTCTTAGTTATTCGGCATATTTATTCATTTATTTAAAAGCTTAACTAACAACATTCAAGTAATTAATTTTAGGGGATGAGCACCGACTAATCCAATTTGCTAAAATGTTTCCCTCTGGTCATTTAAACAACCAAAAGCAACTGTGTTGTACTAAAAGACAAAAACTAAAAGTAAAGTAAAGCTAAAAGTTGTAAGACTAAAAATTGATTGAAAGAGCATTTTTCATTTCTATTTCTAACACAGAAAATATTAACTTTTTGCATTACCACTGGCGGGGCGCTTCATTCCGTCTGTTTCGCTTGAATTCACCGCATAAAAAGCTCCGCACGCAGCCCTAAGAAATGACTGAAAAATACACAAAGAATTGTTGTAAAAGAAAAATAGACAGAAAACAACAAAAACAACAGAATAAATTCAACAAGTTTATTCCGCGCAAAAATCGGACAATTTGTCGTGTTTTCTAATGGGAACGCCCGCGAGAGCAGCGGAGCCGCAGTTCGCGATCTGAAAGGTCAGTGCGTGCGTGCGTTCGTGTGTACGCGCGCGCGTGCGTGCGTTCGTGCGTTCGTGTGTACGCGCGTGCGTACGTGCGTGCGTGCGTGTTTGTGAGTGCGTGCAATTGGCCACACCGCATTGTGGACCACTCCAGTGCTCTAACGCACCTCCACTTCAACATAATCTCCCAATTGAATATCCAATTTTTTATTTTCCTCATTTTCGTCCGCAACCATCGTCACCGGCGGCCCGCTGTCCAACCTCCCGCGCAGTCCATTATCCGTCTCCTAAAAAAACGGACGAATTTTCCCAGACTTTCTCCAATAAATCAACTCTCGGCGTAACGGTCGCAAGCCCGGAGGTCGGGGGTTCGATTCCGGCACGAGCCAGTCTTTTTTCTAACGCTTTTTTTCCTTTTGCCCACCTCTGTGACCAGGACGAGTTGTCGCGTGTTGACGAGTCGAGTGTGATTTTCCTTATTTAATCTTCTAAAAGTCTCCAAAAGCTCAGTGGTTCGACGCTTTTTCACGCGCAATGGAACGTCATCCGTATAGCGGCGGTGCGCTTTGGTTTTCTAAAGTGCAAACCCCCATAACATACACACATTCCACAGTTGATTGCGCGCTGCGTTCAATTCCAACAAGCCCGGACGCACGCACGCACGTACAGGCACGCACGCACGTACAGGCACGCACGCTAACTGGGGGGGGGGGGGGGTTGGGGGCATACATGTAACTGGGGTGGGGGTTGGGGGGTTACCACCCACCCACTCCGAAGTTTACCCCTCCCCAGCCCCCACCCAACCCTCCTCCCCCCCAGAATTTTTCTGAAGTTTTCCAACTGTCTACAATTATAAAAGCAGTGTATTTTTCATTTTTTTTCACTGTTTTTTTACCCTAAAACAGCTAAATAACGCTATTTATAGCCTATTTTAACCCATTTTTGACCAAAAAGTGCTTCTTTTTGACACTATTTAAGTACACTTTTTAACCCTCCGACACCCCCTCCCCCTTCAAATCTGCTTACCCCCACCCACACCCCCCCCCCTCCAGAATTCTCTCCGACCATTCCCCCCAACTTAAAAAACCCGGTTACATGTATGGTTGGGGGCCCCGCAGAATTTTTTCAACCACCCCCAAACCCTCCCCCCAGAATTTTCCCAAGGGATTTTCACTCAGTCTAAAACGATAAAAGCAAGTAAACTGTTGGTGTATTTCAGTGCTTTTCAGTGTTATATGACCGTAAAACGGCTAAATAACACTGTTTAGACCCGATGTATACCGATTTTTGACCAAAAAGTACCCGTGTTACTCAAAAATGGTCAGCTACCCCCCCCCCACTTTTTACTCCTGACACCCCCCCCCCCCACCCAAGAATTCGGCCATTAGTCCCCCCCCCTCCCACTCTTCCAGACCCGGTTACAGGTATGACGCACATTCAGGCACGCACGCGTGGCACACCTCTCTCACGCTGTAGGGAAAGGCGTAGACCATGGAGTATCGAACGGCCTCTAAAAGTTCCAGCGTTTTCAGGTGAGCTTCCTCGGTCTCCCCACAAAAGCCGCTGATGAAATCGCTTGAGAAGGTCACGCCTGAAATGCTCAACAATCCATACGGTCCATCATGGTTGCTTTGTGGTTGTGGGGAATGCAAACGCACGAATGCTGGGAAATAAAAAAAGTCCACACATCACGAGAAGGTTTCGTCCGTCCTATATAGCGGCAATTTGCGTCCTCGCTCCTATATAGCCGTCGAGGCAATTTGAACTGTATTCCAAGCGGAGCGACTATACAAAATACTATCCGTTGTGTGGCAGCGTATAGCCTAGTGGCAAAGAATCGGCCTCTTACGCGCAAGGTCCTGGGTTCGACTCTTGATGGAGCCACTAGATCGAGGACTTCCCTCTCAATGGATTTTTTCTCGTGCTTGCCCCTAATCCAACAACAACCAATCCGCGGTGTGCACATAGGTACATCGTTAAAAGTGTTCATAGTTTCCATGCTTACCTTGCATTTCGACTCCATTTTAA
Organism: Paralinhomoeus sp. GSCO2_6; assembly: GCA_030248085.1. Lineage (NCBI taxonomy): Eukaryota > Metazoa > Nematoda > Chromadorea > Monhysterida > Linhomoeidae > Paralinhomoeus > Paralinhomoeus sp. GSCO2_6. Next base: position 35,272 of record JASAMY010003734.1, on the reverse strand, counting down.
CAAGAAAAGTTACAGTTTTCTTCTTATAAGGAAAGCGAGAGGGAGTGGCCACGCAAATGGGGGAGGGGGGGGGGGGGGGGCTATTTTGGGAGGAATCAGTAATTTCGGCATGGGCATTCCCCCCCCCCCCTCTCAAATTCACTTCAAATTTTGACTTTCAGCTATAACTTGGCAGAAAAATGCCGAAAATGTGAAATGGAAGACATTCTAAGGCAGTAATCTACGCCAAAAATACACCGCCGCTGGCGAACTGTGTGCCCATACCATAAATCCCCCTCTCAACGAACGCCGCCCCCCCCCCCCCGGGGGGCGTTCGTTTTTTCAACCCACCCACCCCCCTCTACCCTGGGCGTTCATTGGAGGATTTTCGGTATTTTTCGCGGGAAAAATTCGCTTTTTGACCTTCCAAAAACATGAAGGCCGGGGGGGGTCCTCCCGAATCGTGATCGGGGCCCCCATGCCCCCCCCCAACTGGACGGAGGTGTGCCTGAGAGGCTCGCCGATCCCTCACCGGGCCCGATCTCTTTGATCCGCTGGATCAACTCCAGATACGCTTCGGCAGTGTATCCCCTCAGCATTCGCTCCAAGACTCCATCGTCGCCGCTCTGCGCCGGCAAATGCAGCAGCTTGCAGACGTTTGCATGCGCCGCTATCACGTGCAGAAGCTGCAACAACATGTTAATGTTCGTCCAAATTAGGATTTTCGCTTCTTTACGGGAAGTATGCAGGTGGCGAGGTTGAAAATGCTAGAATCAGTGGAATTCAAATAAGAAACGTTAATTCTTCGTTCATTATTAAAGGGGTGGGTTGTGGGTGGGTGCGCAGGAACAAAAGCAAAGCACACAATGAAATGCATACGTCTTCAGGAAAATCTTTGGGTGCGCTGCCGCGAATCTAATCCTCATATTGGCGTCGACTTGAGCCACTCGATCCAACAGCTCAGCGAATCTAAAAAAAGCAATTAAAATTTACAGGTCGCCAAGACGCAAAAAAGGCTCATACAAACGTTAGTGTCGATTATTTCGCAAAATAATTAGAATAATCACAACACCACTACCTGCAAGCGGGTCCGACTCAGGTTCTGAAAGGAGGGGGGGGGGGTCTCCTAAACGCGGGGGAAGGGGTGGTTCCATTTCTGTGCAAAAAAAAAATTGACTAAATTCGGTGTACATTGTACATTCTTTGACGCCATTTTGCTCAAAATATACTGTAAATAGCGCAGCATTCTTTTTTTGCGTCTGCGGCTGGGAACATGTTTGGAAGGGAAGGGGGGTTAAAATAATACAAGTGTCGCCCCAAGGGCTACATTTTTGTGAAAAATGTAAACAATGCAAACAACAAATGTAAACGATCCTCGTTACAATACCAACTACCGAAAATTCTTTTTTTTCAAACCGAGTGGTCGCAGTCTGGAATAACCTCTCAGCTGGTACGGTAGCCTCCCCCTCAATTCACTCCTTCAAATGCAGACTTAGCAAAGAAAATTTGTATAGTTATTTAAGGGTTAGGCTCTGAAATCGCCCTCGTTTGGCGTAGCCTAGCCCTCCAGTGGCATGTGTACAATGTATCGCGCCATTGTTTGTTGGATCGCGTCGCGGTGTCGTCATGTTGCTCGTGGTGTACAGTGTGTACATGCTTGCTGGAAATAAATAAATAAATAAATAAAATGCGAGCACCTAATTCCGCCCATTTTTGGCTTGTAGACGGTGGAAAATCCTGTGGCCAATTGAGTGGGTTCCTTGCTAGCGGCACCCGCACCGAAATAGCACACTTCAGATGTATCCCTGTAGCTGTTGACATTCTGACCGAGCAAGGTCACCTCTCTGACACCCTGAAAAAAAAACTTTAAAAAAATTAGCATCACCCCGAACTGTTCTGTTGTGAAACGTTGAACATTTCAATAAAATTTCCCTCAACAGTGGCTGGAGTGCTCTGTTCTGTGGAACGCCCCCGGATTTACGAGCGAACACAATAACACTGGGAAATGAACAAAATAAAATAAAATAAAACAAAAAATTCTGAGACCTGTTCGGACAGGCGTCTAATTTCGGCCAGAATGGAGGGCATGGGCCGCGACCGCTCCCTGCCCCTCGTCTGGGGCACCACGCAGAAGGCGCACATATTGTCGCAACCGCGCATGATCGAGCTGTAAGTACGGATTTTTATCGGACTCGTAATCAAAAAATTAGAATTTTTTTAAGAAAATCGCATGATTTCCGATTGAACAAATTTCTCAGTTTTTGTGAATAAAAAATCACTGTTTAGTAGCAAAAAAATCACGCCTAACCAGACGCCCGCAGGTGCAGTGGAATAGTAGAATTACAAAATCAAAATCCACCAAAATCATCTCATAACCCAAATTTAAAATCGGCATTTCCTAGCACACAAACGCATGGTGTGGCCAATATACACGCAGACCAGACCTTGGACAAATAATCTAAAAATTGTCTAAACTTGACGACCCCCCTTCAGGACATCACAAAAATTTCGACAAATGTTCCTCACAGTGCTGAAAAGTGCATATTGCTAACGTTGTAGCCGGTACCAGGAGCAAGCAAAAACTGCCCACAAAAATCATAACAAATTCGATGATTACACCCACACAAAAGCAGTTTTGGCGCCGCTTGCTCGTACGGGCGCGATGTCCGCATACGTTTCCTCCAACGACAGCTGGACGTCCACTAAACAGTCGCATTCAATTTTTTTTAATTGATTAAATTTTTAGTATTTCTCTCAGCTCTGTCCACGGCACGGCCAAGCCATGGGCTGGGCCTGGGGGGTGACATGGCGAGGGGGGAGACAGCCCCCCCTCGGCCATCCTTTCTATCACAAAAAGTCCCCTGGCGTTATTTTCCAAAAATTTTCTCATACAAATAACGCACCTTCTCACGAACACACAAATTCTTCTGGGTCACATGTTACGCTTTTCATGTACAACAAAGACGCATCTCAAAAAGTTCCCGTCCTATCTACCCTCTTCCACCCTCTCTCTGCCTCGTAAACAATATGGAAGAACGTCAATCTACCCCCCCCTCTGGCCAGAATTTCCACTGGCACCAATGGCCAATGCAATCGTACCTCCCACCGTTCCGCACTGCAAATTTGCATACAGTAGACGCGGAAGGGCCCTGTAGGAATCCGGACCGGCCACGACACTGACCAAGTCGCTTTTTCGCAACAATTTCTCTTTTAATCGCGCCGCCATGCAACCTGTGTCAGCAAATTGAAGCAATATAAACAGTGCGTGCGTGCATAGCTCGCATACCCAAGATTCCAACGACCAAATTCGGATTTTCTTGTTCTTTTAATACACGCAAACTCTCCACTTTGGCGAATACTTTTCTCTCCGCGCCATCGCGAATCGAGCAGGTCAGAATCAAAATAACATCCGCCTAAAATATTCGAATATTGTGAAATAATAATAATCCGCCTAAAATATTCGAATATTGTGAAACAATAATAATAATCGTAACGTAAACTCATCGAAATCACCAACAAAAAATGGCAACTAATTTCTCACATTTTCCGCAGTAAGCACTTCTTCAAATGCGTGCCTCAGAAGAATGGCGCGAATAATTTCTTCGTCGTTTTTGTTCATTTGACATCCAAACGTTTGGAAGAAAACTATAAATCTCACACACAAATTCGGATTCAAATTTCGAATTTCAAAGTTCAAATACCTCTTTTGCCGGCGCAGTGCTCGACGACGGCGCCATCGATGTCGACGCCGGAAAATTCAAAATTCGACAAAGCATCGGGATTAAAATTAATCGGCTCGGATTGGCGCAATTTCTCCCGAAAAGCAGCCAATTTAGGCGACGTTGCCGCACTGCAAAGACGACGACAGCTGCTGAGGCGCGGCTTCAGCGGAGAAAGCTTTAAAATTTGAGAAATTCTCGACATTTTGTTTACAAAAACAGGCAATTCCCATTCGATGCGGGCAATTTTGAAAATATGCAACAAATACAACATACAACAGATGCAACAGATCACTGTTCCCGAATCCTAAGCCTAAGCCTAGGCTAAAGCCTAGGCCTAAGCCTAAGCCTAAGCTAAAGCCTAAGCCTAAACCTAAGCCTAAGCTAAAGCCTAAGCTACAGTGATCTGTTGCATCTGTTGTACCGTAAATTCTCCAATAGTGCCCCCGGGGCACTAATGTTTCAATGTCTATCAAGAGGGGGGCACTATTAATTTCGTCAGATTTTTGCGCAATTTTGCAGTATAATTTAACATTAAAATGCCTGAAAATGCACACAGGTAGCCGGAATTTAAAAGTTTAATTGAAATACGTGTATTGCACACATGATTACACGCCATGCATGCACTTTTAGTGCAACTGGGTAGCCTTCAAAATTTTGATTTTGGCGCGAATTTAAAATTGACTTGCCCAGGGGGGGGGCACTATTGGAGGATTTACGGTATGTTGTATTTGTTGCATATTTTCAAATTAGCCTTCCATGCGTGCAATGCAGGCAGAGCCAATGTCTAAACGTGGGGATCAGGGTGACGTTCTGATGGGTAACCAAGACACCGCACCTGTTTCTACTAACAACCCGTGCCCAGCCGTTATCGTGCAAATTTTATAGTTTTTTTTACAGGCTTAAGCGTAAGCCTGTGCTTTGCAGATGTCCATTTGTAGATATTTATCTCCAAAGCGCTCTTGGGAGTCGACGGACGCGGAGGTCTGGTTGCCGTCGTCCTGGTCATGCACTTGTTGAAATCGATTCGCTGAATTCCCCCCGTGGACACAGTCACGGCTTCAACAGCTATCCGCAGAGCTTTTGATCGTCTTGCTCAGTGATAGAGTCAACGCGAGCGACGTGCTCCTGCGTGATCTGCTCGCCGTTGTCGACGTGCGCCTCGTGCCATACGGCAGGCAGCAGCGGCGGCAGCGGCAGAAGCCTACCCGAATAATGTTGTCAGCTCACACTGTTCTGCATACATTCAGTTGTCCTTGCATCGAATTATCGGTCGACAATACAAATGACTCCTAGATGGGCCCCTCGGCACCCGGTGCTCTCCTCATTTTTGCGACAGCTAGGAAGACAGCACTTTCAGCAACAAACTAGAATCGACCAGCTAGAGGGGGGCACCGTCAAATCGAGACGGCGCAACTCCGTCTACGTCGCGTTGGATGAACGGATGCGATCGTACAAGTCCCAGCCACTAGCGGATCCAAAGGGGGGGGGGGGGGGGGGGGGCGTGCCCCCACCTGTCGTGGTCGGCAAAGGGGGGCAGCGGGGGCAGGCGCTGGGGACAGAGAAGGGGCTGGGGGCAGTCGTTGGAAGCAGAGAACGTCGCGGGGGCAGGCAAAGGGGGCAGAAGGGGCCCAGACGAGAGGGAAGAGGGACGAATCGGGCTAATATTGGCCTATTTCCCATAGATTTACGCACTCATAACCGGAAAATCTTTGCCTGCGTCGCTGTAGTGTATGGACGACTGCGTTTGGACTAAGGTTTTGACTCTATGGTTCAGCTCGCCCATCCAAAATAGAGATGCACGTAAAGCACTAAAGGGGGGCAAGGGATGCAAGCTGACCTAATGTGACTGTTTCGCCCAATAAGACCTAATGTGACTGTTTCGCCCAATAAAATAATACTCAGATGTAGGTTGGAAAACCAAAATTTTCGCCTGCGGCGTGCGCTTTTGTGCATACTTTTGGCCACAACTCATGCTAAATTCCTTGAAATTCTAAGGAATGAGGCAGTTAACATTGAAAATTTTCGCCTGCGGCGCGATTTCGAAAACTTGAACTAAATGTCTCACGTGTTCTACTAAGAACAACCTAAAGAATCGCAAAAATGCAAAATGGGTATTTTGTAGCTCCACTGCCGGTTTTAGTGTTGAAAAACATGCGAAAAAGTGGGCTGCAGCGCCAAACGCGCGAAATATAGCTCTCCAATTGAAATTTAAGCCGAAAAAATTTTTTGAGCTTGCCCCCCCCTGTCAGAAAATCCTGGATCCGCCAGTGGTCCCAGCTGAAGGTTTGAAGTTAAATCGTATCAAAAGGGAGTTGAACGCGCACTTTTTTCAGCGCCAGTTGGATAATCCAACCTTGGAAGGGTGGGAACGGGTTTTGTTGGCCAATCCCTACTTAGAGCGAGTGCAGCATCTACTGGCCGACCTAGACTCGGAAGGGAAGCGAACGAGGAAAACGCAGCGGCTCATCGACAGAAGAGAGGGTGAGGGGTTTGCTTGCGCTGCCTGCACTCCTTGCTTTATTGGCTTTCCTTGCTTTATTGGCTTTGCTTTGGGCTGTTGTGCTGTTGGTGCTTTGGGCTGTTGGTACTTTCGTTGCGCACACGCCTACTTAGTGTCGCTTCCAGCTGCGAGAGCAGGCGAGCGTGCCAAACAACAGCCACCCGCAGTAGTGGCGAAGCGACTGCGCGGAACCTCAGCTGTTGCTGCCGCCGTCTCCTCATACCAGCCGGCACAGTCTGCTCCGCCTACTGTTTTGCAGCTACACTCTTTCTCGCCGCCCGATTTGGATTGGCAGCAGCGCATGTGCCGCACTTTCCAAATTCCGCTGGTCGGACCATCCTCGGACAGATCCATCGTCGGCACCATCTTCGGGAGCAAAAAGCCATCGCACGCCGGCTTTGGTTCAGTTTTGAACGCCCTACACCAAAATCAAATATGCCAGGATTTGAAATTTTGAAAAAATTTGTCGAGCTTTGGCGAGTAAGAACTCACAAAGTCGCCAGCGCTTCTCCCCAAAAACATTTTCTGCTGCAAAGAATAGTGTTGTGGTTCTGTATGTTAGAAATTGCAATTAATGTATGCAAGTTTATACCCTCTGTCTTGACGTATATTACAATTGCGTTCGTCTTTTGTAAAAGTCTATGACTGTAAACAAACGCACACACGCACGTGGCATACACACGTCTACTGGCGTACACAGGGTTGTACGCCAGTAGATACGCTGTACGCTGAGGACAGATAGGAATGTCACAAATTAGGGGCGTTTCCGGTAATATTTCTACTAATTCTTCTAATGGCTCAGCTCCAGTCCAACTCCATGGGAAAGGCGTCCGGCCAGGGGTTGCGCTCGTAGACGAGCACGCACTTGTCGTCAGGGCGGGCCGCCTTCAGCACCGCCACCGCCTGCTCGTGCGTCACGTTCACCAGACTGCAGTTGCCCACCTGCAGTGTGGGGCCAGCAGACTGAGATGACGTCATGCAGGCAGTTGTTGTTATTGTTGTCGGATTAGGGGCAACGCTAGGAGGCCGTCAATGGTCCCTACAGCATACCTATGGGCATCTCCATGACGCCTTCCCGTCTACCTGCACGGGCCACGAGGGCCGCGACAGCACGAGAGAAAGTCCACTGACAAGGGACTACACGTTACGTTAGTGGATCCATGGGGAATTTCATGCAGGCAGAGGCAGTGAGAACTCACCGCGAGCAGTTTGTCGCCCACTTGCAGGTTGCCGTCCGCCTCTGCAGCGCCGCCGGGAATAATCTTGGTGACGTAGATGCCGGTGTCGCCGGGAATGTGCTCGTTGTTCACGCCGCCCGTGAAGCTGAACCCGAGGCCGGTGGCGCCCTTGTGCAGTTTCGCTGCGTACTGCTGCGGCTGAGGGTACGGGGGCGGCTGGCCATAGTCTGGTCTCACTGCCGGCGGCACGTCGGCGGCAGCGTTCTGCTGCTCGTGCGGCTCGAAGGGCGTCGTCAGGGCCGCGTGACGCGACGGCTCCTTCTGGCCATGCGGAGGCGACGAGTCGAAGACTTGGCCGGTGCGCTTGATTCTCTAAAACGGATGACATACTGTAATCAAGGTCACTATTTTTATGCTGTACTTTCTCTTCAAATCGGTCCAAGTCCTCGGGCCGGTACTGGAGCTCGAGCGTCACGTGCTGACCGGCGTTCTTGAGCGCGTCCGCCGCCTCCACGCGCGTCGCGCCGCGCAAGTCGGTGCCGTTCACCTGCGAGCCGATTATGAACGCGCGTCGGTACGGGGATGGCCAGTTGACTGCGGTAGACCTTAAGGAGCTGGTCGCCCCTGAAAACAACGCCGGTAATGCCGGCAGCGCCGCCAGCGGTCACGGAGGCGATGTAGAGGGGCTCGCCGTCCTCGCCACCGACGATCCCCAGATCGGCCCCGCCCTTCGTCACACTGACCTGGCGCACAGAGCTACACGAAAAGTCTTCCATTCCTCAGGCTGCTGCCAAGGCGCGCTAGCGCCAACCAACGTAAGGCGCGCCCAAGCGCGCCGTGCAAACAGATAAGCGCGATTGTGACGTCACGGCACTCGTGACCCACCCCCCCGCTATTCGCCTACCCAAGTAAACGTCACCTTTCTTGGGGAGAACCTGTAGATGGGCGGGAAGGGCACGGATGAGAGCAGTGAGCGGAAGAGGAAATTGTTGGGGAGAGGAGAGGAGTGCACGTTTTGCACGTGCGTGTTTTGGGCTACTGCCTACTTGCTGCCGTTTAGAAGCCACCAACGAATAATTAGCCCTCTCCCTAAATGAGCCACCGATTGAAAGGCATTTTTTGTTTAATTTTTCAGTGTCTGGGTGATTGTATGGCCGCGGATGTATGAATGCACGTGTATGTGTACCGACCTGCGAGTTGTTGTTGTTGTTGTTGGATTTGGGGCGACGCTAGGAGGCCGTCAATGGCCCATATAGCCTACCCATCTCCATGACGCCTTCCCGTCTACAGCCGTTTGATTAGCGGAAGACTTTCGGAAGAACGCCATCTGTAATCTAGGGCAGCGATGGCACGAGAAAATCCATGGAAAGGGAAGTCTTCAATCTAGTGGCGTCATCAAGAATCGAACCCAGGACCTTGCGCGCAAGAGGCCGGTTTTTTACCACTAAGTCATGGCGCTGCCCCTGACCTGCGAGTAGTGATAGGTAAAAAAAATTGAAGCCCGCCACGCGGACCGGTCGAAATGCTGAACATCCAGCCCGCGCGACACGCAGATTAGACGGCACACTGCACAGATAGCGCACAACATGCAGTTGTGCTATATTGCTGCGTCATAGCATACCGTAAATCCCCCAATGAACGCCCTGGGCGTTCATTTTTCAACCTACCCTCTACCCTGTGCGTTCATTGGAGGGGGGGGGGGGGGCGTTCATTGGAGGGGGGGGGGGGGGCGTTTATAAACTCAACTACTAAATGGCGTTGCAACGATGCTGTGCAGACCCAATAATCGTTAGTTAAACATAAGAATTGTACAGTTATTGACGCAAATCGCCTTCTGCAATGGCTGTTCTAGTGCGTACAGGCAATATACAGTACCCAAACATAGAATACCGCGTGACAACACCTGCTTTTGACAAGCATTTTATTGCATAACTGTGTTCTAAAGCACGCCCCTGTGCGTTCATTGGAGAGTGGGCGTTTATTTTTTTCAACCTACCCTCTACCCTGGGCGTTTATTGGAGGGGGGCGTTCATTGGAGGGGGGGGGGGCGTTCTTTGGAGGATTTACGGTAGTTATGTAAAATATGAAAATGATTGCTATGAGGGCCCAGGGGTAGTTTGCGACCCCAACGTTAATTTGTACCGGACAGAAATGCCATACGGAAACATTCTGTGGTTTTCGATTGATCCTTTGGGTGAGTGGCGTGCGGGTATTCATACGGCAAAAGTGTCCGGACACTTTTGCCGTATGAATAGGCATGTATTCACACGGGATTTTTGTCCGCAAGCAAGCGTCGGTTATGTTCCGATCGAAGCTGGAAAGCACGTGCTTACGGACAAAAATCCCGTATGAATACATGCCTATTCATACGGCAAACGTGACCGGACAATATTGCCGTATGAATAGGCATGTATTCATACGGGATTTTTGTCCGCAAGCAAGCGTTGGTTATGTTCCGATCTAAGCTGGAAAGCACGTGCTTACGGACAAAAATCCCGTATGAATACATGCCTATTCATACGGGAAAAGTGTCCGGACAAAAATGCCGTATGAATAGGCATGTATTCATACGGGATTTTTGTCCGCAAGCAAGGGTTGGTTATGTTCTGATCGAAGCTGGAAAGCACGTGCTTACGGACAAAAATCCCGTATGAATACATGCCTATTCATACGCCATTTTTGTCCGGACACTTTTCCTGTATGAATAGGCATGTATTCATACGGGATTTTTGTCCGCACATTTGCACATGCTCCCGCATAATTATGCAAATGCGTACTGTAGTTGTGGACCTTTGTACATTGTACTGTACATTCTAGCTTACCTAATTGGAAAACTTCCAGAACGCGTGCATGCACGCACGCACGCACGCACGCACGCACGCACGCACGCACGCACGCACGCACGCACGCACGCACGCACGCACGCACGCACGCACGCACGGGAGTGCACGCACATGCACACATACACGTGCACGCACACATGCACGTGCACACACGCATGCACGGGAGTGCACGCATGCACGCACGCACGCACGCACGCACGTGCACGTATGCATGCACACACGTGCGCGCGTGCAGGCATGCACGCGCACGCATGCACGTGCACGCACGCATGCACATATGCATGCACGCACGCACGGGCACGCACGCACGCACGCATGCACGCACGCATGGGACTGCACGCACGCACGCACGCACGCACGCACGCATCCACGCACGGGAGTGCACGCACATTCTAGCTTACCTAATTGAAAAACTTCCAGAACGCATGCACGCACGCACGCGCGCGCGCACGCATGGCACGAACGCACGCACGCACGCACGTGCACGCACATGCACGCCCGTGCACGCACGTACGCACGCACGCACGCATGGGAGTGCAGGCACATCCGTAATTTTGCACTCTACACATTCTACGGTGCGTGCGTGCGTGCGTGGCGCAAGGAGCGTGGCGGTGGGGTGAGGGGGGGGGGGGATTAGTGGCCTGAACCAAAAAAAAAGACATTCATAATCAGGGTTGCACAATTTAAAAAAAAAATTTTTTTTTTTTTTAAAAAAAAAATTTTTTTTTTTTTTAAAAAAAATTTCTCTGTTTTTGGGTAAAATTTAGCTTTTGAGTGGCAAAAAGGCGTTTAAATGGTGTTTAGATGGTACAATTAGTAGTTATTCTTGCATTAAATTGGTTATTAGCACCAAAACCAAGCTCTTTTTGGGGTTCCCAACTGGTTCCCAACATAGTGCGATACCGTACACGACCATTTAGAGGCAGCAGCTTTGTCACCATTTGACTAAAACGATGCTAAATATGCTTCTAAAGGCTTTAGGGAAGCACTAGTACTTGTGTTTGACACTCTAATAGGCTAAAAGTATATTATAGTACAGGTAAGTGGCGCCAATGCTGGCTCCAAATTCAATTTAAAAAAAAATTTTTTTTTTTTAAAAAAAAATTTTTTTTTTAATTTAAAAAAAAAAACTTGAAATTTTTTTTTTTATGCAACCCTGTTCATAAATAATAGGCATAGTGCTTGTCTTGGGGGGGGAAGGTTATTTGGCAAGTCAAAGCAAAAACAGGGGCGGAAGCTTATTTGGGTAGTGAAAGGAAAAAAGCAGCGATCCACTCTACACATTCTACGGTCCGTGCGTGCGTCCGTGGGGCAACGAGCGTGGTGCTGGGGCGATTAGGGGCCTGAACCAAAAAATAAAACTGACATTTATAAATAATAGGCATATTGCTTATCTTGGGGGGGGAGGTTATTTGGGAAGGGAAAGCAAAAAAGCGGCCATAATTTTGCACTCTACACATTCTACGGTGCGTGCGTGCGTGCGACTAATTATTCATCCAATTTTCTTCCGCAAAACAACAGATATCGGAAAAAACGTGATAAAAGCTGCTCGGAATACTGGATATATACGAACCATAAGCACCATTTGAACAAGATTTGTTATTTCGGTGCAAAATTTTTTGCCTTTTGATTACATTCAATCGTTTTAGATATCGTATTCATTACTTTTCATATTAAGCAAAAGCGAAATCTTAAGCAAGCCAATTTGTGTTTTGGATACTCTGTTCTTGCATTCTTAACAACAAGTTCGAAAGAAACGCTTACACAAACGAAAAATATGTCACACGCAAAGAAGAAAGATTCGTTTACATGGTGCATATGGTTCATATGATCGTGTATCCTTCAACATTCGACGTTACACAAAACACAAAGGCAAGAACACTAACAAGGCGTAAACACAACCATCAGAAAAAGGTAGCTATAAACCTAATGAAAAGCGTAAGCGTATACGAAAGTCGTAATCTAAAACAACAATAGCAGCCTCTCTGACGTTATTGGTACTAGAGGCGCGCGCGGCCTTCGGCCGCCATGCATATACAGGGTGGGCCACTTATCTATCGTCGGTTTCATTTCGCTGTAACTTCAGCGCTTTGCATCGGATAGGTTTGATATTTTAGGACAAGGTAGGTACATGTAGACAATTTTATCCCTGAAAAAATCAGGGTGTACGCGTCAGCGTACAACCCTAATATGTGACCACTTGTTCAGTGCGCATTTTCGAATTTTCAATCGCCTATAACTTTTGATTGCCTGAACGGATTTCGTCGCGTTATGGCTCAAATGAACCGCCTTCTTCTGGGGCATCGAGCGCGCCAAAACGCGTTTCCTTGTTTTACTGTAGGGGGTCAATAGTTCCAAAAATGTTTCGAAAGCGCGTCCTTTTTTTTTCGTGTTCTCTGCCAGGTTTTCGGACCGCCATTCTTGAACGATACGCTCGATCGGCATGAAACTTTGCAGGTGTTGGCGGCTCATGATGGGATTCTTGTCGCCCAAAGCATTCGGCTCTAGGCCGTGGCAATGTGTAGCTATGGTCCATTTTGACGATTTTTCTCGGACATAGTCGTTTTTTTGGGCAAAAGTTTGTCCTCTATAGGCGCTTCAACCGTTGATCTGAGAGTTTCGCTATAATGGAGAAAGTTGATCGCCATGACCTGGAATAGACCCCATTGAAAAAATTAGTCGCCCCAGACGCACCAATATGTCTACACTCTTAAGAAATTAATAAAAATCGGCGATATAATAAAAGTGGTTAGCTCGGATGGCTTTGAGGTCAATAATAAAGTTGATCACCGATTGGTGGGGAACATTTCATTCCTTAGTGCCAACGCGCTCCAACGCACCAAAATATTTTCACTTCCGGGAAAATCGCAATATCTCGATGTGGGTAGCTCGGATCACTTCGGCTAAAACACAAAAGTTGACCGCCTGCACGTGTAGATCATTTTGATTCTTTACATCGCTATGCTCCGATGAACCAATATGGCACTGCAGATGTGCACGCACGCACGCACACCTTCAAATGGGCTGCTTCACAAACAACTCGATGTGAGTAGGCCGGATCATTTCGGTTACAACACGAAAGTTGACCGCCTAGTCATAGGGATCATTTTCATACTTTACATCATTATGCTAAAACGCAGCAATATAGCACAACTGCAAGCGCACCCACGCACGCACGCACATAATGTACCGCCTATGGCGCAGCACTATAGCAAAACTGCATGCGCACGCACGCACGCACACACACACGCTCACACGCTGCGATCGCGCCATCGTACGCGCATGTCCGTCGGACCGGTTGCAAGTAACGCGTGGCACACTTCTTTGCCTGGGTGTACACTGTATCAGAGCGGATTTTGGATTTTTTGATCGCCTATAACTTTTGATTATCTGAACCGATTTTGGCGCGTTTCTATACGATGCGTGTCTCCTACTGCGATTGAGGGATTCCACTGGACACGCTACATTTGCTTTTTTTGGTACGCTGGGGCATGTGTGCGTTCTTGTCTGCTGCTGTATGTCTGTATGTGCGTGCGTGCGAGCGTGCGTGCGTGCGAGCGTGCGTGCGTGCGTACTTGCGGGCGCGCACGCGTGCGTGCATACATGCGTGCGAGCGTGCGTGCGTGCCTGCATAGGTTTTGCATATCAATGCTTGTCTTATGAAAAAACACTGTATTAAGGAAAAATTTGCAGGTGGCTGCAAAAAAAGGTGAATATGTGACGCTATTTTGTTAAAGTCCAGTTTGAAAAAGAGGGGTATTAATCAAGGCACGCCTCAAGCCACTTACGCTTTGAAGCTGATCAACTTCAGTTTGAACAAACCGTGTATAAAAACTGAACCAAACGCAGCAACACGTCACATATTCGCATTTTTTGTGCGAGCCACCTCATTCAGCCAAAACGCAACAGCAACCCTTTCACATCTCATCTCTCTCTGACAATGCGTTGCCACTGGCCATTACCATGGACCTGGCACAGCCAAACTTCCTCGATAAATAATCGGCACCCTGCTAACATTTGTGACATGTGGGTTGTCACCACAGTTAGTGATGTGTAGGCATACATACTGTACTGGCTCCATTTGTCACTCCCCTTTTGGCATTTCACCCAATGATGAACTACAACGTTTGCATAGTGCCATGCACCATTTTACATCTTGTTGCGTGCATGTGCGTGCTTGCGTGCGTGCCTGCGTGCATGCGTGCGTGCGAGCCTGCGCGTGCATCGTGTTCCATGTGCAAGATCATGGGGTCCTTCCTGTCTGTCTCACAACCAAGTGGCATTCGGTCATGCGGCATATGTGAGTGCAGTGTGTGTAGGTCTTAATAATTGTCACTGCACCTTCCTATGCACGGAACACAAAAAATGCCAAATATGTGACGTGTTGCTGCGTTTGGTTCAGTTTTTATACACGGTTTGTTCAAACTGAAGTTGATCAGCTTCAAAGCGTAAGTGGCTTGAGGCGTGCCTTGATTAATACCCCTCTTTTTCAAACTGGACTTTAACAAAATAGCGTCACATATTCACCTTTTTTTGCAGCCACCTGCAAATTTTTCCTTAATTGATATAATCTCATACTATAATCGTCTCATACTATAATCGCCGTGTACGTATGTATGTATGTATGTGGGTCCGCACCTGGATCTCTGGAAGGAGGGATGGTGGGAGGGTGGTATATGTGTTGCAGTAATACTCGGTAGGTGGTGATATGTGTTGTTGTAGTAGTTGGCAGGTGGTGACATGCAAATGCGCTCGGTGGTCCTGCTGTACTTCTCTATGAAAAGATATGCATGCAGGGTTTCTATTTCTACTGGTGGGGGGGGGGGGGGTGGTGGGGGCGTGGTCTCAGGGGTGGTGTGTCTGGTGTTTGTTGCTTTTGGGGTTTTTGTTGTGTGGTTTGTTGTTTTTTTTTTCTTGTTAGGGGGGGGGGGGCAGGTGTGTGGAGTTGGGACGATCCTATTTGGCGAGTCCAGGTCATGATCGACTTCAACACCCAGTCCGTTGAAGACCATGTACTGGTCAGAGTGCGCCAGCGCCAAATTGTTAGAAAACAGTCGCGCGGGACTCTGAGGCACGCACACACACATGGCATGGTCGAGAGCCACTAGAAGACCATGATGAAGATGGTCAGCGACTTACTGGCCAACGCCTTCTGTGTGAATGCCACTGCACACCAGGTCACACCCAGCACCCACACAGAGATGCTTCTCACTGACACACACTGAGGCATATGTACTGCCACACGACTTGCGCTTTCCACTAGGGGCGAGCCGCGAAGCGGCGAGTCCAAAGGAGGCGAGGCGCGCAGCGCCGAGGCAGCTAGCGTCGCGAGCCGCGAAGCAGCGAGCGACCTAGCGCGTGAGCGCGCGCCGAGTGGCCGGGCTCGCTCGCGCGCGCGCTCCTCAGGCGCGCGCGAGCGCGCTAGTTGGCTCACTACATAGCGAATAATGCACTTCAATATGACCGAAGTCACGTCACTTTCTACTAATTTGCATGGCGCTCACGGTGAGCCAGCAAGGTATTTGCCTCATTGTAGCCGTGATTTCGCCAAACAGCTCGAATCTCCTGTATTGGGTCTGGAACGTTGTGGAACGTCTGGAACAGAACACGCACGCACCCACCCAAGTGCGTGCGTGCGTGCGTGCGTTCATGCCGTGCGTTCACGCCGTGCGTGCACGCGTGCGTGCGCGCGTGCGTGCGTGCGTTCTGGAAGTTTTTCAATTAGGTAAGCTAGAATGTGTGTGCACTCCCGTGCGTGCGTGCGTGCGTGCGTGCGTGCGTGCGTGCGTGCGTGCGTGCGTGCGTGCGTGCAGTCCCATGCGTGCGTGCGTGCGTGCATACGTGCGTGCGTGGGTGCACGTGCGTGCGTGCATATGTGCGTGCGTGCGTGCGCGTGCGTGCCTGCACGCGCGCACGTGTGTGTGTGCGTACGTGCACGTGCGTGTGTGCGTGCGTGCGTGCATGCATGCGTGCGTGCGTGCGTGCGTGCGTGCGTGCGTGCGTGCGTGCGGGCGAGCGTGCGTGCGTGCACTCCCGTGCGTGCGTGCGTACGTGCGTGCGTGCGTGCGTTCGTGCCATGCATGCGCGCGTGCGTGCGTGCGTGCGTGCGTGCGTGCGTTCTGGAAGTTTTTGAATTAGGTAAGCTAGAATGTGCGTGCACTCCCGTGCGTGCGTGCGTGCGTGCGTGCGTGCGTGCGTGCGTGCGTGCGTGCGTGCGTGCGTGCGTGCGTGCCGTCCCATGCGTGAGTGCGTGCGTGCATATGTGCGTGCGTGCGTGCACGTGCGTGCGCGTGTGTGCCTGCGTGCGTGCACGTGCGTGCGCGTGTGTGCCTGCACGCGCGCACGTGTGTGCATGCGTACGTGCGTGCGTGCGTGCGTGCGTGCACTCCCATGCGTGCGTGCATGTGTGCACGTGCGTGTGTGCGTGCACGTGCATGCGTGCATGTGCGTGCACTCCCGTGCGTGCGTGCGTGCGTGCGTGCACGCGTTCAGGAAGTTTTCCAATTAGGTAAGCTAGAATGTGTGTGCATGCGTGCGTGCACGCGTTCTGGAAGTTTTCCAATTAGGTAAGCTAGAATGTACAGTACAATGTACAATGTACCACAACTACAGTACGCATTTGCATAATTATGTGGGAGCATGTGCAAATGACTTGTGACGTCGAGGCGAGTCTTTTGATATGCAATTCATCCATGTGCAATTCGTTTCGTAGTGTTAATCTGTGCTGCAAACTTTGAAAATGCGCCATAACTACTGTATGAATTTGCATATCAAAAATCGACCTTGCCCATGACCATCTCGGGGTTGCGAGCATTCGATCGAGCCATCGCGCGTGCATGTACGTTAAGCTGATTGCGAGTTTACTTTAAACAAACATACAAACAAACCCGTGCACACGGCGCATTTGTAAGTAGAAGAAGCACGTGCTTTGGAGCGTGCATGGCGAGATAAGCAACCCTTGCTTGCGGACAAAAATCCCGTATGAATACATGCCTATTCATACGGGAAAAGTGTCCAGACAAAAATGCCGTATGAATAGGCATGTATTCATACGGGATTTTTGTCCATAAGCACGTGCTTTCCAGCTTCGATCGGAACATAACTGACGCTTGCTTGCGGACAAAAATCCCGTATGAATACATGCCTATTCATACGGCATTTTTGTCTGGACACTTTTCCCATATGAATAGGCATGTATTCATACGGGATTTTTGTCCATAAGCACGTGCTTTCCAGCTTCGATCGGAACATAACCAACCCTTGCTTGCGGACAAAAATCCCGTATGAATACATGCCTATTCATACCGCATTTTTGTCCGGACACTTTTCCCATATGAATAGGCATGTATTCATACGGGATTTTTGTCCGTAAGCACGTGCTTTCCAGCTTCGATCGGAACATAACCAACGCTTGCTTGCGGACAAAAATCCCGTATGAATACATGCCTATTCATGCGGCATTTTTGTTCGGACACTTTTCCCGTATGAATAGGCATGTATCCGTACGGGATTTTTGTCTGTAAGCACGTGCTTTCCAGCTTCGATCGGAGCATAACCAACGCTTGCTTGCGGACAAAAATCCCGTATGAATACATGGCTATTCATACGGCATTTTTGTCCGGACACTTTTGCCGTATGAATAGGCATGTATTCATACGGGATTTTTGTCCGTAAGCACGTGCTTTCCAGCTTCGATCGGAACATAACCAACGCTTGCTTGCGGACAAAAATCCCGTATGAATACATGCCTATTCATACAGCATTTTTGTCCGGACACTTTTCCCGTATGAATAGGCATGTATTCATACGGGATTTTTGTCCGTAAGCACGTGCTTTCCAGCTTCGATCGGAACATAACCAACGCTTGCTTGCGGACAAAAATCCCGTATGAATACATGCCTATTCATACACCATTTTTGTCCGGACACTTTTCCCGTATGAATAGGCATGTATTCATACGGGATTTTTGTCTGTAAGCACATGCTTTCCAGCTTCGATCAGAACATAACCAACCCTTGCTTGCGGACAAAAATCCCGTATGAATACATGCCTATTCATACGGCATTTTTGTCCGGACACTTTTCCCGTATGAATACTCGCAGCGTGCTCTTTGACTTAGAATATTCGAAAATGACCGAATGTATCCGTACGGGATTTTTGTCTGCTACTAAAATAACGTTGGGGTCGCAAACTACCCCTGGGTCGCTATGAGTCCATGACTAGCCGGTCAACTTTTGTGTTTTAGCCGAAGTGATCCGACCTACCCACATTGAGAGTTTTTTTTGTGAAGCAGCCCATTTGATGATGTGCGTGCGTGCGTGCACATCTGCAGTGACATATTGGTTTGTCGGAGCATAGCGGTGTAAAAAAATCAACATGATGTACACATGCAGGCGGTCAACTTTTGTGTTTTAGCCAAAATGATTTGACCTACCACTCGGTCTAAAGCGATAAAATTGAGTAAACGGTTGGTGTATTTCAGTGCTTTTCAGTGTCATATGACCATAAAACAGCTAAATAACACTGTTTAGACCCTATTTATACCCATTTTTGACCAAAAAGTACCAGTATAACTCAAAAAATGGCCAGCTACCCCCCCCCCCCACTTTTGCTCCAGCCACCCCCTCCCCCAAAAAGTGCCGTCTACCCCCCCCCCCCACGGTTCCAGACCCGGTTACAGGTATGGGAGCGCCTATAGGGCACACACTTTTTGGTTGTAAGAACGTCTAAAACCGGCAATATCTCTGGATATATAAACTCTAGAGAAGAATGTTTTGGCACCGCAAA
The DNA here is from genome assembly GCA_030248085.1 of Paralinhomoeus sp. GSCO2_6. NCBI lineage: Eukaryota > Metazoa > Nematoda > Chromadorea > Monhysterida > Linhomoeidae > Paralinhomoeus > Paralinhomoeus sp. GSCO2_6. Next base: position 16,263 of record JASAMY010003734.1, on the reverse strand, counting down.
TTGTTGCCATGGGTCGCCCACACGTGCAAAGTTTCATCCTGATTGCTTTCGGCGTTCGTGAGCAGTGCTCGGAAAACTGGGAGAAGAACATAAAAAGCCATAAAATTGGAACGTTTTTGGACGTATTGACCCCTAACAGTAAAACAAGGAAACGCGTTCTGGCCCAGTATAAGGCGGTTTATTTGCGCCATAACGCACCGAAATCCGTTCAGGCAATCAAAAAGTTATAGGCAATTGAAAATTGAAAAATCCGCATTGAGTAGTGGTCACATATTATTGTACGTACACCCTGATAAAGTTCGATTACTCTAGATTACTCTTTGACGTGTGCAGATTCGTGTACGGTTTCTGCTCGCGGAAACGCGTTTTCTCTGCAGCTTGCAAAGTAGCCTTTCTGTCCGCAACTGCAATTTCTCGCTATTTCTGTTTTCAGTCCATCGCAGCATACCTGTAACCGGGTCTGGAAGAGCGGGGGGGGGGGGGGTAAATGGCCAAATTCCGGGGGGGGGGGGTCTCCGGAAAAGTGGGGGGTAGCTGGCCATTTTTGAGTTATACTTGTACTTTTTGGTAAAATTGGGTATAAATAGGGTCTAAACAGTGTTATTTAGCTGTTTTATGGTCATATAACACTGAAAACCACTGAAAAACAGCAACATTTACTCACTTTTATCGTTTTAGACTGAGTGAAAATCCCTTGGGAAAATTCTGGGGGGGGGGGTCGGGGGGCGTGTGGGGGGGGGGTTGGAAAAAGAGTGGGGGGCCCCCAACCCCCCCCCCCCAGTTACAGGTATGCATCGCAGTAGCACCGACCGCAAGAAAGCAACACACGTCGCGGCGCGTTGTAATGTCAATCCGAGTGACAACCGGACGCGCACGCACGCACGCACGCAATGGCCACGCCCACTTTACTACGGACGTTTTATTCTGTTGCGTCTGGGTTACAGCGGTAGGCTGTCTGTGTACAGATTGGAGTGTATAGCAGCTCCGCAGTGTACCTACGTTTGTGCCCTCACTGCGTATTGGGTTCGAGCAAAAAATAAATATTTGTGAAAAAACTATCGCAAAAAATGAGTAACAGAATGCTGCTACTGGTTTGCTTGGGCAGTGCACTCAGCGGCTGTCAAGGGATGGGTGTGAAACTAGTGAAGTACCAGTACCCCGAGAGTTTCGACGTTCTCAACAACGCGCCGTTAGCTTGTGAGATTCTATTTTGTTTTCATTTGTTTCGTTCATTTCCAATTTTTACTTTTCTACGCAAATTTCTAAACTCCAGTCAACGCAATTTGCGACAATCGCGACGGCAGAACAGACCACATCGAGAGAAAGCACGAGCGTTTTAGAATCGCGGATACCAAGGTATTGCGTTGCTTTGAATTTAAATTAAAATATTTAAATTCAATTTTTAATTTCAGATTGCAGGCAACGCGCACGCAATGGAGACTGCTCCATGCTTCATAAAAATCGCAAAGTCAACAATTCCATTCGCTGGATTGGGCGCTTTTACAATGGTCAACATACCACAAGGCGTCGTGTTCGGACCATACGTGGTAATGTGCTACAAAAAAATAAACACCTATGATTCAATTTCGAAGGAATGAAAGATTTTTTTAGGGCGAGGCTCTGGACGACGACGAGTTTGAAGCCATGGATGACGACAGCTTTGTGTGGTCGGTGCGTGCGTTTAATGTCAAATGTTCACATTGAAGTTCAAAGTTTACAATTTTCAAATGTCATCATAGTGCATATCCAAGCAAGTCAAAAGTGCGTTGAAAAGTGAGTATTCAAATTAACTACCTATTCATGAATGCGATAAGTAACTATTCATTAACTATTCAGATAAGTGCGAACAGAATTGTTTGCTGAATCTGAAGAACCGACACAATTCGTCTGCATCCGGTCAATTTTTGGAAGAAAAAAACGCATAAAATGTGTATATAGTATCAAGCAATGACTCGAATAAAAGTAGATAACTTATAGTCGCAGCGGAGTAAACACCACTGGTGTCATGTGGACGGCCAGAACGTCAACTCGAGCAACTGGATGCGCTACGTCAACGGGGCTGCTTGTGAGTACCTTTGCTACAATACGGCCAGCGCTGCACCGTAAATCCTTCAATAGTGCCCCTTTGGTACTACCTACATATAGGTACGTTCAACTTCTCTTTACCTGGGGCACTATTGGAGTGGCTTACTGTAGTTTCAACCTCTGCTTACGTTTTTACCAATTTACTGTGCGGTTAGACTTCACATTCTCTATGTGAGTTTATCGGTGGCAAAGGCCCGTTGGAAGGGGGTGGATAAAAGCGCTTCTCTCTCTCTGCCAAAATTCGTCAAATGGTGAACTTGGACCGCCTCAAACTGTCCTCATCAGTCAAACGAACGAACTAAAAAAGCAAACCTGCTTGCCAACGTTACCCGTGCTACTAGTAGTTCCGCGCGACCAAATGCATATTACCTGAGAAAGTGAAATAGCGAATTGAATTAAATTTAGTCTGGCGAGAGCAGAATTTGCGCTCGGTTTGGGAGAAGCTGCAGTACGACGCGCACTCCCAGCACTACTGCGCGAACACGAACACCGGCTGCTGTCCCAAACTGCTCCACTTTGTCACCTCACGCGATATCAAGGCTGGAGAGGAGCTATTGGGTGCGTTACGGTGGATGAAGTACATAGGATGGATTAGTGGTAGAGAGTCGGCCTCTTGTGCGCACGGTGTTTGGGTTCGATTCTTGATGGAGCCACAAGATCTGGGACATCACTTTCGATGGATTTTCTCGTGCCGTCGCTGCCTTAAATGAACTGCACATGGCGCTATTAAGAATGTCTTTGGCTAATTATGCGGCTCCAGACGGGAAGGCGTCATGGAGATGGGCATGCGACACCATTGACGGCCGCCTAGCGTTGCCCCAAATCCAACAACAACGACAAAATTGATTGATAGTGTATATGTAAGTTACCCTGCATGGTTTTTGTTGCATTGGCCGAAACAGTTTTTGAAAAATGCTGAAAACAATTAAAGGGTAAGTATTGAAATTTCTGTTGTTTAGTCTGGTACGGTCTGAGTTTGTCGCTGGAAATGGGCCTGCTACCAAAGGGCGAAAAGCAGGCGCGCGCCATGCGTCGCGTGGACGACGAAGAAAGATTCGCTGGGGTTTGTTGCAATTATTTGCATATTTTAGCGCGTTGTAAATTTGCATATTTACTAATCTCAATTTACGCTTTTTTCAGTTCGAGCACTGGACCCACGTACTGTGCCCCATGTGTGTGGCGCGCGTCAGATCGCCGCAGTGCGTCGATTGGTGATGTAATTCGGATGGGGTGTACGATAAGGTGAAAGAGGAGATAGTGACATTGTACGTGTACGAACTATAGGAGCTTACGTTTTGCGCACCTACATAGAAACGTGGATAGTGTGATGTCATCCCTTCTTCTTAAGACATAAGAAACTTCGATAAGGTGATGTCATGTTTTGAGAAGTAAACGCATGCACAGTGAGAGTGAGTAGTGCCAAGAACAAATGCCAGACTTGCATTGCACCCACGCACGAACACTGTGGTTGTCTGCCAACGCATTTTGTGGTGTCCACATAAACATGCCTGATTCATCAATCGAAAGAGGACGACAGGCAAGCGAGTTACCGCGAGCACAGACCGGAACAATTTTGACGAGAAATTCACGTTCTCTAAAAATACCGACTTCACTCTAAAATCACGTTCTCCCGACTTCATGTCCCCCTCAGTCTAATTTTCCAAAAAAATCAGAGAAACTCCCTCTCGAACAACGCCATGGTCTCTTGGAAACTCTGCAGAAATGGGTCTTGCTGCTGCTGACTGCTCTGTGGTTGCTGCGGTTGCAGAGGCATCGCTGAATAGATGACTGATGAAGGTGGCTGCTGCTGCAATGTCGAGTGCTCCCCCTCCTGATGGCGACGTCTGGGTGGGGGCAGAGGCGCTGAGGCGTCCATGGCTTGCTGGGGCGCGAACGTGGTGAACTGGAACGGCTGCAGCTGCATCGCCGCTGCGGGGTTGGCGACGACGGCGGCGGGCTGGTAGTGGACTGGACTGCTGGCCGCTGCAGGGTGCAGGCCTGAACTTTACGCAGGGAATGAGGAGAACTGCACTGCCGAATGGGGAAGTGACTCGACCATACCCTGCTGCTGTGCGTAGGGGTTGAAAGGAGCAGCTTCTTGGGTTGGCGTGCCTCCTGGGGTGGGCTGAGTGGGGCTGAGGGAAGCGTGGATGTTGCTGTTCGAGAGAGCGGTGAAGTTGGGCTGACTGCCAGCTCTGCTTGGCTGAGGAGAGGTGGAGCCGGTCGGGGAGTGGAGAAGAGGAGAGGGTGCTGAAAGGAAAGCCGTGCCGGTGCGTGCGTGCGTTGCGTGCGTGCGCGCGTGCGTGCGTTGGCTCACTGGCATAGAAGCCCTGAGGGTTCTCTGGCGAGGGAGTGCCACTCTTGTTGGCGTCGTAGCGGTACATGAGGCTCTTGAAGGCCGGCTCGACGAGAAAGGTCAACGCCTTGTCCGCCTCGAGCGGCGGCACTCCGTAAAGTTGCGAGACCTGGGCCAGCAGCTGACCCTTGTCGACGTCTTGGCCAGAGGACGAAGCGCTGCACACACGGATGATGAACACTTGCTGTGCAAGGTACAAAGGGCAGTGCAACCCACGCGCTCAAGCACGCACGCACGCACGCACGCACGCACGCACGCACGCACGCACGCACGCACGCACGCACGCACGCACGCACGCACGCACGCACGCACGCACGCACGCACGCCGTTCGAGCCCCCACTCATCCTCTCCTTACCCCTCAGCTCCGCCCTCTCGGGCGCGCTGCCGTTCGTCCTTGGCGCCGGCGGAGTGTCCGGCGGACATGAGCCAGTCGACGTAGTTGTCGTACTCCTCGGCCGCCTCGAATACGTGTCCCTCGACCAGCTCCTCCTTGCGCGCGAACGTGTTCCGGCGCTCGCCCGTGATCGGGTCCTTGAGCCAGCCCGTCACGATGTGGTCCACCTGCAACGTTTCAATACCTTCAAAACATAAAACTTTAAAACTTTATTTTTGACGACAATCACCGACACAGCACCATGGCCGTAAGCTGGATCACAAGATCACAGGGCGGCGCCGTATAAATAACAATGGGCGTTCTTCTGCCGCGAGGCAAGGTGGGCCCCCACCTGGCACTGATTTTTGGCCGAAGCCACGGTACAGCCAGAAACCGGAGCTGTGGTTTAAACCCCTTGCCCAAGGGGGTAGCCGTGGTTTTCACCCAGCAAGGAATCGAACCCCCGGCCTCACGGTCAGGAATCCAACGCCTTGCGGACTACGCCACAGCCCCACAACCACAGCCACACCGCCACTACCATGTGTTTCTGGAAAGACACGACCCTGGGGCTTGTGTGCTGCGGCCTACGGAGTGCCATTTCGTTGTACGGACTTCTTTGAGCACACTGAGCTCCTTTGTGGTCAGCAGTGGAAGGGGGGGGGGGTGGGAAGGGGGATGGAGGGTGTCCCAGACCCAGTCCACCACGGTCCCATTAAGGTACCCACCCATAGCCTCGTCCTTCGGCATTACCCTGTCTTAACCTATGCGACATCGAGGGTCCGTTTCTGCGAAGAGAACGCCGAACACAAACCCACACGATTCGTTTTGGTAAAGAAAAGTCGATGCGCTTGTGCGACCCACCCAATTCACAGTGATTTTTTAATGCGTGCGTGTGAGTGGTGCGTGGCGGGCAATGTCATGTTTTTTTTTCGTGTTGGTCACTCACGTCCGAGAAGGACTTCTGGCGGAGCATGGCGACAACCGAGGGCAGAGACAGTCCGGAGAGGAAGGTGCGGCTCAAAGGTTTGATGTGCTCCACGCGACCGCTAGCTGAACGAGCCATTGTACAGTAAATCCTCCAATAGTGCCCCGGGGCACTAGTCTTTCAACCTCTCCTTGTTGGATTAGGGGCAACGCTAGGAGGCCGTCAATGGTCCATATAGCATAGCCATCTCCATGACGCCCACCCGTCTAGAGCCGGATGATTAGGATTTGGCAAAGACATTCGGAAGAACGCCGTCTGTAATCTAGAGCAGCGTCAGTACGAGAAAATCCATTGAGAGGAAAGTCCCCGATCTAGAGGATCCATCAAGAATCGAACCCAGAACCGTGCGCGCAAGAGGCCGATTCTCTACCACTATAGGCCATGCGCTGCCCCAACCTCTCCTGACCCGGGGCACTATCGGAGGGGGTTCTATTGGAAGATTTACGGTAGATGTGTATACGTAAGAGTTTGTATGAGAAAAGGTGTGAGTTTGACTGTTCGGGAAAAAACATTTCTCGCACCGTCGACAAAGGAGATGGTCAGGTGCGCCTTGTGGTGGTCGCTGAAGCGAATCAGCATCGCCGGGCGGTCGCTGCGTCGCAGAAGCTTCTCAGTTTTCTCACGACTCACAAAGCCTTGCAGAATGCTGAAGCGACCACTCTCGTACATAGGCGTAAAATACGTACATACAAAGCTCAAAGTCGACAAAATAGTAAAAGTCCAATACCGTAAATCCTCCAATAGAACCCGCGTCCTATAGTGGCCTGGGTACGACAAGGTTGAAAGTATGTATTATGCCCCTTCTATTAGTGCCCCCGGGTTAAAAGAATACTGCCCCGTGGGGCACAATTGAGGATTTACGAGAAGCAGAAAAGACCAACGCCAAACCCTTCTTTGAGCAGCCGCCTCATGGTCTTGGGCGACGCGCGATTGTCGGACCGGAGGCGGGCGATCGCGGCAGCCCTGTCCAGAACCAGGTCCATCGCCTCATAGAAGAACTCCCAGAAGCCGAACGCCAGCCGACCCCCGCCGCTGCTGTCCGTCATCTGGTTCTTCTGAACGCGTGTACGAGTGCGTTGTGTGCCAAAGAAACCGGAGCTATCAAGAATCGAACCCAGAACCGTGCGCGCAAGAGGCCGATTCTCAACCACTAGGCCATACGCTGCCAGGCTCAAGGTGCCTTGGAGTTGTATATCGCAACCTTGATCAACTGCAGTGCACCGCCTACGCTGAGAACACTTTGGTACTGCGACGACACTACTGAGACCGTCAGTTTTCTCTCCTCAGCAACCCCCCCCCCCCTGATAGGTTGTTAGCAAGTAGTTATGCTAACACTCTATATTGTCTCCGACACATCACCCCCCCCCCCCCATTCTCTCACACGCACCTCGTAAAAGAGTTGCTTGGAAATGGCGCCTTCGGCTGCTTCAGCCGCACCGCTGAATAGCCTCCGTTTGAGATGCTTCGCCTCGCTGTGCGTCAACTCCCTGACGCCCGTGGTCGTGTGGAAGAAGTGTCGCAGGCCTTCCTCCAAGGCGTCCCACTTGACGGTGCTGTGGGAGCACTGCAGCGTCGCCGTGAACTGCAACCAACTTTTTTTTCGAAGATTTTTTTTTTTTTTGCTGGCTGCTTCAAAGTCGTTTTGTGAGCGGTGTTGTTCAAGGAGGGCGAGTGTTGAAATGTTGGCTTTACATGATGCAAATTTCGATTGGACTTGACCATAATTGTCATCATACTCATTCACATGGATTTGCATACTGCATATGGAGTATTTCGAAGTAGAACAGTACGGTAGAGAAAGTACCTTTGGCGCCGCGACAGCGTCCCAAAACATCTCCCCATACAACGTGATATCCTGCGGTCGTGCCACTCTCACCATAAATGGAGTCGAAATCGTCTGTAATCGAAAAGACTGTTCTGTTCGTACGCACCATATACTGATTACCGATACGTTCCATACATTAGGTGCACTATGATGCAGTGCGCAGTCACATGCAATTCTCAGATTTGGCACGTGACGCACTCTGGACATCAAAACCGCAGAATGATTATCGATTTTACCCTACATGGGTACGTTCTCAAAATAAATGTCTCCCTGCACCCACTGTGTTAACAGATAAACAGGAAATCGCAACCAGACGATCGACGCACCGAAATAACAGACATCGAGCTAGCGAATTGGATTGTGCACTCCGCGCGCAAGTGATATTTGGTGCGGATATCGCGGACGGCGCGCTCGTTCTGGCTGCGTTTGCCCATTCGCATGAGATGAATGAGAAAATTCGAAAATGTCGCGCGAAATTGCGTCGACTCTGAATGCTTGAAGATGCAACTCTTAAAATTTAAAAACAAAAAAAAATTGTTGCCTACGTGACGCTTTGCCCAACGTCCACTCCATCACGTCGTTCTTTGGACTGGTCTTTACGCCCGGACTCATTTGGGCGTGAATCACGCCCGCCACAGCGCTGAACGCACCGTGATTTTGTCATTTCAAATCGCGAACGTAAAATGGAAGAATGCTGTTTGTTGTAGGCACTGACAAATCTGCGTTTTCTCCTTGCAGCAGAGCTTTCGCGCCTTCGTCAGGTAGTGTCAATGCGCCGTAGCTGCAAAAAAAAATGTTGAAAAGCTAATTAATTTATTAGCTTAAGAAAAGTAAAGTTGCTTTTGAGGGCGGATACAGCGGACGGAAATAGTTGACTCGGCGCCCACTAGCTTTAGACCTTCTTCACTCAGCGCCAAAACTCTGAAATGCAAATTAATTATTTTTAATGAGTCTGGCTCTTCTGCTCTTCATTACGTTAATTTCTACATCTGTTCAGCCTAATAGACATGTGAACTGAAAGGAAGAATAATGATTGAAGCAACACGAGCATAACAAGTTCTATTCATTCATCAGAGCTGTGTAGAGCGGTTGGTGATAATGTTGTTGCCATGTTGTGATAATTTTTTTTAATAATGATCGGTTTCAAAAGTTTTTAATCAAATTTTTTATCAACTGACGTGACGTGGACGTTTTGTTCGTCGCGCTCTCGGTCGCGTAGAACCATGGGTGGACGGGCGTGAGTGTCCGCTCCTGGGCGCTCAACCGACCACTCTATTATTAGAGATCTAAAATGTAATTATTAAATTCAATAAAACGTTAATTACGCATGCTGTGCATGAAATCAAGCATGAAAAGCTAAATGTCTCACCCAGCCCACCTCTTGGCAGACTGAGGAAAAGGTTGCATGCACGTTTTATTATCACACATCATTTTGTTGGAAAATAAAAAAAAAAAAAACTAAAAACCTCTGAAACGTCTTCGAGACGCATTGCTGCACTTTCTCCACCAGTGAGCGCAACGCCGTGGGCTCCATGCACTGTGCGAAGACGGGAGTCGACAACTGTCGCAGTATCGCTATCGCCATGTTCGTCAGTTTTTGAAATCTAAAATCTACAAATTTAAAATTAAAAAAAATAATAATAGTAAAGTGCGCATCTGACCTGGCCTTGACTTGGTCGAGCAGCTGCGCATTTGGCAACGTGCCAAGCATGGACCTAACTTGACTGAGACGCCACTGATTCAGTGGCCCTTCACTTAGCTCGTGGGAGCACTGCTCAATGTCTAGCGCGATCTTCTCAACCAGCTTGTACAGATTCTAAGAGAAGACAAATACAGATCATTCAAACTTGGCAATGCAATTTTTCCTGATACCGAATATCTTTACCTGAGACTTAGAAGAAAAGTTTGCGCCACTCAAAGAAGCAGACAATAGACACGTGGACTGGTTTTTGAAAATTCAACATTTTTAAATTTTTAGTGGAATTTATCTATGATGCGGAAAGTGTTCTGTGATTTCTTTATTTACCGTTACATGTTTAACAATTTTTTTATTTTTGTATAATATTAGAAACAATGTGAATTAACAAAAATTTGGATAGCTCTCTGCAAAATTACTCACTTGCAGAAGCTGCTGATTTGCCTTGTAACCTTGAAGGGTTTGCGCAGTCTGTAGGAACGCCTAAACTCCGGAATTTCGGGTAAAATATCTGGCGCAGCTACAGTCATTTCGATTTAAAAAAATGTGAATTTCAAAGCCACTCGCATGATACGTGCCGTTGAGGTACTCCAGTTTAGAGTCGATCACGTCCATTTGGTCGACCTTTTCAAACTGCTCTTCTTCTGTTGACATCCACAATTCTCTTCAATTTTTCTCTATTTTTTTAAAGTATGAATCTCGCTGCGTCGCCGCACAAAAAATTTCGAAAACGGGCTTACCTACGTGTCTTGGCGTGTGTGTTAGCTGGCTGATAACCACCCGAGCGCAAACACACAGCGCAAAAGCGTGCTGGGTTCTGCTAACATTTCGTACAGTGCATACATACGTGGCACGCTTAGCTGAAGTGGGGGTGGGGTACATACACGTTGCGTTGCACAACTTGGCAGCTGACGTACACTGTGTGTCCGAAACGCATTAGCAAATGGCAACGGCAAGTGGCAACTCAATGAATTTCGGACTGGCGTTTGCCGAATGGCGCGTGGGTGCAAATCTGTTCAGCACTGCGAATGAATAGCGCTGTACGATATACCGGTGCGCCATTAAGTCGGGTTGCACTCTCTTAACTGCTCGCCGGGACCGAGTCAACTGGTCCTCCTGGCCGCTCGAATAAATTCTCACCCCAGACTCCATCCGGCGTCGAAGAGCCTCTTGCCGCACGGCCGACTGCGCAATTGGGCGCCAGCGACAGGCGGACAGCTGTCGTCAAGAAATCTTGTCCGACACACGCAACGACCACTCGGCGCTGACGTCTCAAGTCGGCGCCAAAGAGCGAGAAAGCAACCTGCCCAGGGACGGTGATGAGACTCGAATAAGACCGGATTTTTGGACGACTTTAGGATTTTAGGATCGAAGACGCGATTCATTAGTTGGAGTCGTGCTTGTGGCTTGTGCTGTGGCGTGCCTGCTCCGCTCGTAAGCGAAGACAAACATAAAGGCCAGATGCGCAAACATACCTACAACACCCATTACACACTCATTCAACGATCAACGCTTCGCAGCCAATCAATCTTTTCTTTAGTCGATCTGATTCTCCGGGCAGTTTCATATACGCTTGTCTAGCGTTCAGTTTCCTCTGTGTTCTCTCGTAAACGCTAGTTTCTCGTCTTCTCAAATTTCCCACCCCACTGGTCGCAACGGATACTTCTCCGCAATTCGATCCGCCTACTGTTCTTGAGAGGACAGAGAAGGGGGCGGGCGTTTTTCTTTACGAGAGCGGGGGCGGCAGGCGCCCCGTCGAAATTAAACGGCGCCGCTCTCGCGCCGCTGCTGCTTCCTACTAACAACAGCCGCAAACGAGCCGGGTGCCTCTTTTTTTCTTCCTCAGCGCCAACCGCCTCTTCCACAAAGCGCCATCAGCCGCCGCCACCCGAGTGTGCATAATATGCGCCGCCACGTCAAGCCAGTTCGGTGGTTGTGATCGCATCGAGTGCTTCTGGGGAGAGGATGCCTTGGAGAGGGCGAGAGGTCCGGAGAATATGCCTGGAAGAAGAGACGAGCAGTAAAGAGAGCGGAACGAGCACCAGGCGAGCAGGATGTACAGCGACTCGTGGCGCCTGATCGGCAGCACGACGAGCGGCAGTCTGGGCACGGGCACGGCCACCACCACCGTCAGTCTGAGTCCGCTAGACTCGCTCGAGATCGAGGAGCCCGTGTGAGTGGGAAGGAATTTATTTTGGCGAAAATCCCAGCTGTACATGCCATACCACGTACAGTTGTTGGATTTGGGGCAACGCTAGGAGGCCGTCAGTACCCATCTCCACGACGCCTTCCCGCCTCGAGCCGCATAATTGGCCAAAGTCCTCGATCTAGTGGCTCCATCAAGAATCGAACCCAGAACCGTTCGCGCAAGGGACCAATTCTCTACCACTAGGCCATTTGCTTCCCGTAAAACTTGTTCAGTTCCCTCCCTCCCCCACCGCCACCTCCACGACGACCTCGCTGTCGACGCCTCGCCGCCGCCGTCCTCCTCGCCTTCGTTCTGACGGTCGTCATCGTCATACCCATCGCCTACTGGCTCAAGGTCCTCCTGGACAAGGACAAGGAAAGCCTTGCGGAAAATCAGTTTTCTGCCGAGCAGAAACAGACTCCGTCCGCGGAGGACAGAAAGCTGGCCGCGGAGCCAGCCAATCCCGCTCGACCAGCCAAGCCTGGTGAGCTGCATTACTCATTTATCTGGTCTGTTTCTGGATCTTCGCGAAAAAAATCGCAATACCGTCTTCTTGCAGTCCCTTCTCCTCCGCTGCTCCCCTCGAGCTCGCAGCCGCCGTTCCTGCTGCTCGGTGGCTACCGGGCCGACAAGCAGGTCTCGGATCTGGTCGTCGAGTTCCATCCAGACTCCTTGCTGACTCTCAACTGGTATCCGGGGCTGATCAGGCCAAGATTGGGCCACGTCGCCGGACGCTTCAACGGCAGCATCGTCGTGGCGGGCGGCAGAGCCAGCAGACTGGGGCAAGAAGCGACGGGAGCCACTTCCGTCTACGGAGCGGACAAGGGCTGGTTTGTCGACGAAGAGGACATGCTCATGGCCAGAGAGGGAGCGACCGCAGCTGTTGTGGGTGAGCGCTAGTGTCTGCTCACATGTCGTGCGAATAGCACATAAATCATGATCTGCATTTGCGTCTAAAAAATCCAAACTTCCCAAGTGTCACCGATTCCAGACCGCCGCTTCTTCGTGTGCGGCGGCGGCAACGGCTCGCAGCTGCTGGACGACTGCGAGTACTTCCACTTCGTGAAGCGGCGCTGGAAGCGGCCGTTCGCGCCCTTGCGCCTGCAATGTCCGGACTGCAGCTTCGCCAGACGGGACGCCGTCTCGGTTGCACAGAGCCGGCACCTGCTGGTCGTGGGCGGCCGCCTGGAGGGCGACGTCGTCAGTGACGAGACGCTGCTCTACCGCCTGGACGAGCGCAGCAGCGAGCTGCGGCGCACGCCGCTGCGTCGACTGGCCTCCATGAAGGAGGCGAGGGCCGGCGCCGGCCTGGCCAGGCTGCGCGACGGCCTCCTGGTCTGCGGCGGCTACTCGCTGGGCAAGCGACCCCGGCGCCACTGGACGCTGTCGAGCTGCGAGCGGTATCGGTTCGCCACCGACCGCTGGACGTCCTTCCCGGCCATGCGGCGACCCAGAGCCCATCACGGCCTCGTCGTCTGGCGCGGCCGAGCCGTCGCCTTCGGAGGCGAGGCGGCGGGCCGGCTGCTCGAGTCGATCGAGACCGTCGAGCTGGCCGAGCCGACCAGGTGGCACCTTAGCGTCGACAGGAATCTCACGGAGCCAATGTCCAGGTTCGCAGTGGTGCCTTGGGCTGCAGATTTGGCAGACGACACTAATGGCATTGATGAGTGATGACTCGCGCTCATTGGATAGAAACGACCACGTGTGTGTGGACTGTGCGATCTTCCGACGTTTAACAACGGTTGCATTTTCATACCCAACCATACCTGTTCTAACAAAACCCGTTTGCTTGTTGGAGGATTGTGCCCCACGCGTGGAAGACGTGCACCAAACCAATTGTCTACACCGCTGTGGCAGCAAGTACAAGGTGTACATATACTCGTGAAATGATTGATTCGTTGCTTACATGATCACTGTTGCGAATGCGTGTACAGTATGGCGTGTGTGGACCGTCTGTGCAGCTAAAATCGTCTTTTTCTTCGAGAAAAAATGAGTACAACAATCCTCAATCATCAACGTACATTGCCCATTTTCACTGCATTTTTTCCTTGGCATACATATGCCAGCATATCAGACAATGCAGAGACCAAGTTTCTTGTCGCAGCCACCGCTGCAGCTGGAGCAAGGTTCACCAGCTTTATAGCCGTCAGTGCGCCACACATTGCCACTAAAATGCAAACGCCCATATTAAATGCAAAAGTCGCCCCATATTAGGGTTGTACGCTGACGCGTACGTACACCCTGATTGCGATTTCGGAGCTATACCTACATGTGTGTCATATTGCATCACAAAGGTTTGCTGCTGAGCTGCGATGCTGTGTGTATGCGCTGCACTTTTCCAACAATGCACGGATGGATGTGCCAATACTGTTTCTGCGGAGACACTCACTGCTGTTTGTAGTTGCAGTATACCATGCAGCTTGGGAAACCCTGGTTGTCGACCACCTCGCCCTTGGAATTTCTGACCACCGGGCAGGGGCTAAAGCCGCAGCCCACGCGCGTGGAGCTCGCCCATGCTATCTGCAAGTCTCGGGTACCGCTAACGCTTCAAATAGCCCTCCTGAAGCCAAATTATTTCGCTCGGACCGTACCTAGCTAGGAGAGGCCATTGTGGGCACTGGAATCCCGGGGGCTTTGCCTTTTTAAATCGGACGTGCGAAATTGAGTTCATTAGGTAGGCATGTACCTGCGTGGCGTGCCCCCCCGTGCCTGGACGCATGACCCTGGGTTCTGTGTACTCGCACGGGAACTCGGAGACCCACATGAACATGGCGAAGAAGGCGACCTTGGCCGCGTCTCGTTGGTCCGCTTCGCCTCAAGTGACACCGTCCATCCTCCAATGAGCCCCCTCCAATTGCCCCCCTCCCCTTTTCCAATGGTGCGCCGGGAAAGGCAAGATTGAAAGCAAAGTCCCCCCCCCCTCCCCTCCAATAGTGCCCCGGGGTAGGGGTATGTTATGCCATGTGCCTTTTATGGGCAAAAATAGGAGTGGTACCGTACATAACGCACTACTAGTAGTGTACTAGCCGATAATAGTGCGTTTTTCAGTACCTATTAACGGTAAATCAACCATTAAATAAGAAAAAAGTGACCAAATCACCGAAAAATCGTCCGTTTTGACTGAGAAATCTGCCATTCAAAATTTTCAGGTTGAAGGCATCGAGCCCCCCCCCTCCAATACTGCCCGCGCGTAAGGCAAGGTTGAAAGCACAGTGCCCCGAGGGCACTATTGGAGCAAGGTATCAGTACGACAACGGTCTAACGCATCGCGTTCGCAATTGTATGTACGAACGCTGACGGTCGACAACGTCTTCTTCAGCACCAACGCGCCCGCCCAGGTAGAGATGAGGATGGGCCTGAAAATCCCGGCCCAGCCCGGCCAAATCGGCAAAAATCCGGCCAAGGCCAGCAAATTTCTATTGAAGTTTTGCCCAGAAACGAGGCAGGCCCGCCCGCCCTGGGAGATCAGGCCCAGGCCCGGCCCATGCTCATCTCTACCGCCCACGCCCATCCATGCGCCCTTCAGTAAGGCCCATTCACAATCATTTCGGTACCCGGTATCCGGTCGCGTATGTGTATGTATGTACATGTACAGTACAGTATGTGCATGTGAGACTGTGTGAGAGTGTGTTGTTAGAGTGTAGCAACGTGTGCGGTGTGCCGTCCCAATATTTTGCGCTTCGCAGTATACACGTTGGCTACACAGATGAACCGAGCCGAAGAGTGCACGATATGGACGTGGATAGGTACGTACAATGTACTGTATGTATACCATAGATGGTAGTATGGTACTAAGCTCTGCACGTGGCGGACGCATAAGCGCTGAACAAGCTCACTGACGGGACTCGCCCAATTTTCCCCAGTGTCATTGAGGACCCATTGCTGACCGAACTTTTTTCCTGAACAGCACCAACAACGAGAATTTCAACAACAACACGGCATAATCGCAGACAAATCGGCCGCTCGTTCTGCACACCAACGAGATTATAGAGCTAGTTGCCGTGCATCGGAACCAACACTGTCAATTGAAACGCGGGTTTATACAAAAGTTGCAACTGTATACTGTAGCAATTGCGGTACGTGCAAATGGAGAGACTGCATTCAACGCACGGTAAATGCATCTGCAGTTCTTAAACATTTCCTGAGCCTTCCGTGCCAGGTGGTAATCCCACACCTGCAGATCAACTGGGCATCTCGTTCGAATTGACATTAAGGAAAATTTTGCAGGTGGCTGCAAAAAAAGGAGAATATGTGACGCTCCTTTAGGCCCAGTTTGAAAAAACGCGGTATTAAAAGTAGCCACTTCATCGGATGTAATAGACTACAGTTTGGACAAACCGTGTTATAATGAACAGAGCGCAGCAACACGTCACATATTCGGCGTTTGTTGTGCTCGCTTGGATCACTGGAAAGGCAGTCCAGGCTGCATGAGGACCCGAGGCCTTTCATTCCTTGGACTCAGAGACAAGAGCGGGCCTTATCCTTGACTGGACGTCTACAGATGGCAGTTCCGTCCGTCCATAGGCACAGGCTAACAGAAGCGGAACAAAGATGAACGAGAATCGAAGATTGAATGTAGGGTATACAATGTACTTGGTACTAAAAATAGTAATTGATGGTGCATATCACTTACTGTAAGGGCAAGCCACATATTAAAAATTTAAGATGGGCAGGGTAGCGAAATTATTTATGCAGAATCTTTGGCTGTGTGCCCTGTCCATCCATACGATGCCTAATGAATCGTCAAGAGAGAT